>OZ057405.1:546485-644485 GCA_964056735.1 Allodiplogaster pararmata
CTCTTCGTGTTCTGCCATGATGGCCGATGCACCATGTTCTGGTGGAAGTGCCATTGTGATTCTTGATGGTTTAAATGAACAGTATTTCTTTCTGTTTACAACAGAAGTTCACAACCAGTACTCGCCTGCGACGATTTTTCTTCATTCAACAATGATCTACTTAATCGGCCAATAAAATAACTAAGAACAACTTACCTTAAAACAGTTACGAGAAAGGTTACGAGAAAGTGTACGAGAACAGAAGATGGGCCACTAACTAGTCCTAGCTAACGGATAACGAAACTGGCCCAAAACAACAACTTGCCTCCTATGAGATCCTAGATGAGCGCACAGCAAGAGAGAGATAGAGGGCGGATTGGAGAGCGGGCGACGATTTCGTTATACTAACACAAAAACGGGAACAACACTGCGTTAGGTAGGATGCGCGCTGAGAATTACCGTACTGTAAGAATGTTTGGTGTTCAGGTTATCCATTTAAACTTGAATATAGTTTGTAGTCTTAGGGGTAGCGCAGCTACATGCCTTCCACAAGCGACTCCGCGCATGTGTCAAGGAGATGAGAGGGTTGTTTGGAATTTGAAAGTGCAGTTATATCCCAAACTACTTGAATAAACTTTGATGAAAATTTTGTTTGATTTGCTCAATCCGTTAAGTTTTCATCGGAAAAAATACTGTCCACGGGAACTTTTGCCGCACCCTGTAAAGAAAGCAAATAAAAAATGCCTCTTTTTGACGATAAAGCCGACGTTGATTAGAAAAATCTGACCCAAATGTGAACTGTACAATTTAGATGGCTTCCGCTTGTTTAGAGTATCATTTTTGAACAAAATACTCGATAAATAAAATATTTGTTGAAAAACGACGGAATCGTTCAGGCCTACAAAGTTGAAACTGTGGGAGACTCGTACATGTCGGTTGGAGGCATACCTGAGGTTAGCATTTTCAGCGCATTCCACGGAAAATTTCGGAGCTTTGACCAGATCTCTTATACGTTCTCTGAAGAATCAAAAAGCCGCCAATTTGAATAAATGGTCCTTTTCATGACCTTTTCTTTTTGCTTTTTTTCCAATAAGATTCGCAATTTTGTACGATGAAAATCATAAAGATAAGGAACTATTCGATGTCTATATTTACAAATCCTACTGTGTCTTTTCCAGACAACTCCAGACCACTGCGAGATCATCTGTCATCTCGCCTTGGGAATGCTATACGAGGCGTGCTCTGTTGTCGATCCGATTCAGAAGAAACCTCTCTCTATTCGAGCTGGAATACATTCAGGACCAGTTGTTGCTAGTGTCGTGGGAGCAAAAATGCCTAGGTTATCGTTATATTGAAATGTGTGATCGAAATGACTGAATTTGTTTATTGACATATAAATTCGTGAATTTAAATATTTTTTGAGTTTGTTTATTGATGACATGACCCTTAATCCATTGATTCGGATTTATAATATGCCAATATCATGTTCAAATTCAATCTCAATTTTATTACGTGAAAATATTACATGCAGCAACGCATAAATTAATCACGTGGTACGAGAGATTAAACAATTGGATTGTTTAAAATACATAAATAGGTAAAACAATGCAGATTACATCCAGGCAAACATATATCATTCATCAAATCTATTAATTTCGGTGAATATACGAGCTGATCGTATAGAGAAGGCATTTCTTCTGCAAATAGTACTCGGAGCAGGGTGGATTATTTTGAAAAGTGCGCCTCTAATGTTGGACGCTCTTATTTCGAAGTTGTGGTGCGTCCTGTCAGAGAGTACTTTTTTCCCAAATATCAGTTTCAGAAGTAGTTTGAGTTCGTTAGATTCTCTAACAGAGAGAAGAGATACTAGGCCTAGTTGATTGTTTCTCGTCTGACTACTTGGCATATTATTAAACGAACAACCAAAGCACCGGCTTTTATAGAGAAACTTTATCGAAGGCTTTCTCAAAATCGAAATGAATGATATCTTCTGGTCTACGGCTACAGAACAGTCTTCAAGGAACAGTAACATCAACTGTTCTATTGATCTCTTATGGCGAAACCCGAATTGATCATCTGGCAAAATCTGGTTTATCTCACAATGTTTCTTTATTTCTTTACTCAACGCTCTCTCGAATATACGGGAAAATAGTGATGTTATACTGATGGGACGGTAATTGGAAGGACTACTGTAAGGAGGCTTCTTCTTTACTGGTGTGATTATGGAATGTTTCCATCTGCTCGGGATTTCAGATGAAAGGAAAGATTGGTTATAAATTATTTCAAGCGGAATAGACAGAGGGACAGCGATTTTCTTGATAAAAAGCATATTCAGATGATCTGGGGTAGTACAAGAAGACATTGGGTATTTCTCTATTAGTCTACAAATATCATGACGCGTAAACAAGGGTTCTTCTAGAGAGGATGCTCTCAAGACTGAATTATGAGAGAGTGGAGGAAGCTTATCATTGGTGTATGACTTCTGGAAGAATTCTCCAAGAAGATTTGCTTTTTCTAAGTCTTTAGATACTGAGATGCCGAGTTCATTCACCAAAGTGTCGACACCGCTTTGTTTCTGGGATGTATTAGACCTTATTAAAGAACAAGTTTTTGTTCTTACTATTAACAATGTTCTTTTCTACATTTAGGTTGAATTTATCTACAAACTTTTTGCATTTCTTACTGGCTTTAACATAAATGTCATAGTCCTCACTTAGTCCACTAGAAACATAGTTGTTCCAGAAGAGAAAACGCTTTTCTTGAGCTCTCTGTATATGCGTTGGCTCGGGTCGCTAAAGAGACCTTCTGGATAGGAGCGAATTGCTCGGAAAAGTCCTCTAGTATGGATATTAACAATTCGTACATTGAATCTGTATCTTTGATGGGGTTCATTAAGCAATGCTTATCTAAATTAAATTATGAAGGGAGTAATAAGGAATAGTTTATTTTACTGTATATATGCGTCGATACGAGTAAAGAGGAATTTCGTGGAATAGGGAAAGTTCGAAACTGATTAATTCGTGGTCTGAATTACTGAATGAGGGAGTGACACATAAGTTCTTCAATAAATCTTCGCTATTGGAGAGGAGAAGGTCTAGAATGTGTCTCTCGTAGGGAATCTAATATATTGATTCATCTGAATGGCTGAGCGAAATTCAAGAAATGATTTGGAAGCGGGATTCGATGAGGCTAGAGAGGATTTATTCCAGTCTATGTCTGGTAAGTTAAAATCTCCCATTATAATACATGGGTGGTTGCAGGTGACTAGATCAATCAAAAGGTTTAATAACCTCTCGCTCTTCGGTGTGTTTATATGAGGGACTCGATAGAGACTAATGAAACGTATTACGTGAGATTGTATTTCAATATCAATAGCTAGGATTTCATGAGAATTCTTGATTGATTGAGAATAGATAATTTTGTATGATAATAAGGAGTGTATGAGAAATAGCACTCCTCCGCCATTAGTTATTTCGCTCCTTTCACATCGAACAATGTTATATTGAGAGATGAAGGAAGAGAGAATAAAAGAATCCGGGTATCTATCCGATAGCCATGTCTCACAAAAAGAAATTATAGAGTATCTCTTTGACAGCAAAAGTTGTAGATCATTATTCTTATTCACTAGAGATATAACATTTGCGAAATAACAATTCACGTGACTTGTGGAAGACCGGCGATTTTGGTCTAGTTTAAAGAACGATTAGGACGAGGTGACATGAATCTTCGATTAGGTTCAATACGCTCGGCCATCAGTGGGCGAGGTTTGCTATAACTCAGAGGGGGACCGAAAAGAGGAATATGAAGTTTTGGCTTACTCCTATCAGCCAGCCAAGCACGGACTGCCCGGTCATCAGTTCTCTCAGCTCTAGTCTGTGAATGTCTCAAATACAAATCGGAGGAAAAACGGGAAAGTACATCACGACATAAAAGAGTTTCTTGTTGATGTCCTATTGTTGGGAGTACTATTTTGAGTGGGCGGGGAGGAGCATTTGGTGATTTCGGACGATGAGAAGGCATGCGATAGACTTTAACAGGACATGCTTCAATTTGCACCGCGTCTAGAATGCAACGAACTCTTTCCCAGTCGTCATCGACACGTTGCGAAGCGTTGGGGGAACGGGACTCAGGAAGGCGGAAAAGTACTACACTGCGATGTCTCTCCATCCGATCACCTATTTCGGATGGGGATTCGTAGTACTTGAATGATGGAGAAGTAAGCGGTGGTGGCTGCGGTGTAGGGGTAAAATTGATGATCGGGGGAGGTACAGAAGTAGATGAGAGAGGCTTAGTAGAAGTGCTAATAAACGAAGAGGGAGAAGTATTGCCATGAACACACTGGGGACTAGCACTCACTTTCAACAATTGTTCGGCGAGTTCCTCTACTTTCATAGTAAGATTCTTAATGAGTTGACCTTGGGCGTCAACAACGGAGGCCAACTTGGTGTTCTTCTGCTCCAGTAGAAGGTTCTTCTTATCACTTTTCTTCAAATAGTTATAGAGCTCAGTTAGAGGTTCCGCTTCCTCGGTCACTGGTCTTCCTCTCAATGTGATGCTTCTCATCCTGTTAAATTAGGAGAGAGAAACGAGCGGGGAGGAAGTTTGAGGATAAATTGAAGAATCCATTTATACGATGATGGATAAGAAGTGATAAAGCGAACTCACTCACCGATTATGGTGCCATATAATTGAAAGCGAGCCTTGGCACCAGGCTTTGCGCGTGGCAGGGTAATCGATATTAGTCCAATAGGAAGAGCAATTTGCCAGAGCGATATGAAGAGTCACCGCTCGTTAGGAACACGAAAGGCAAGAATGACGGTGTTGACCGAATTGTTGACTCTGAACATCGAAGAGAACGGAATTGATCATTATCAATAATAATAATAATAATAATAATAATAATAATAATAATAATAATAATAATAATAATAATAATAATAATAATAATAATAATAATAATAATAATAATAATAATAATAATAATAATAATAATAATAATAATAATAATAATAATAATAATAATAATAATAATAATAATAATAATAATAATAATCTCCCTCGCGCTTGTTCCCGCCTCGCGGCAGGGTAGGCGCTCCGCTGAGATGCAGGTCAGACCTTTCTTGGTAGAACCAGTGGCTGCCCATTAGATCACTGCTAGTGTGCCCATTAGATCATAGCAGCAGTGGAAAAGAGTCAGATTCGTGCATGAGCACTACCAACATTTCTTAACTCCCTTGGTTTGGGTGGATCTGTCCGGGGTGGGAGTCGAACTCGGGACTCTTCGCACAATAGTCGAACACACTACCATTATGCCACGCCCGGCCAATTGATCATTATCATGATTTTTAATTTAAAAAATAATTTGTACAAACATACGTTTGAGTTGATTAATAAATAATATGAAAACTATATGTGTTCAGACAAAAAAAATTATTCTAAAAATAAAACATGAAAACTTTGACTCAAGAAACACTCTCTCAAGGTACTGTCTATTCGGAGACACCGTCAACACATCTTCTCGGATGGAGTCGCACTCCCCTATTGGCCGCATTCACTGCAGTGAAACCGCCGTCGAGTCATAACTTGTTTCAAAATACTTTTTTTCCGAGTAGCCTGTTGTGGTTTACCGATGAGCTGATATCGAATATTCAAACCCTTGCCCTTCTTTTTTTGAATCTCTAGTTTCATGGCTTGTATAGACTCAAGACTGTCGGAAACAGCGATTAAGGAAATTGAAGAAATTTTCATTTCTTTCGATTGACGGTAAAAATTTTCATTTGAGTTTTCACTCATCCATTTCGAGAAAATACAGAGAACATACTGCTACTGGAAAGAGTTATGTTTCTCTTTGTCGCCTCTTACTCTTTTCATTCTTGTTTCTTCCGTTTCTTCAAGCTGTAAACAGATAAACTCGCACAGGTGCGCTTCTCAAACAGGCCGTTTCGAGTTTCTGCCGAGGGGAACGGTTACCATCAAAGAAAAGGGAGAGATGAACACGTTCTACTTGCTGAGAAGTCACAAACGCTCGATATGGGAGATTGTTGAAAGAAATCGAGGTAGAGCTTCTGTCCAAACTTGTTAACTAAATTTGCTCGGAGTCATCTGGAAGACGTTTATTCGGATGGTGTATTTTAAAATTTACTTCCGAAGTTTCATTTCACAAATTGGTTAACTTTGCAGACGAAAATGTGAATACTATCGACGGCTACGATGAACTGCTTGAACTTTTTGTTGATGCCGAGGATTTGGGAAAAAAGGCAAAGACGCAGGTCTGCACCATCTCATGAGAAAGAAACGCAGCGCGATGTTCTAGAGCCTCGTTTGAATGCTATGATTTAGAGAGCCAAAAGATGATTTAAAGAACCTCGTTTGAATGCCTCTCCCCCTTTGCTTTAGCTATTCTGTATTTAATGAACATGCATAATTTACTTATCACTCGTTTTCTTAGCGAAATTACCTGGTCTCAATCGGAACACTCTTTCCAGTGTCCATTAACATTAACGCATACAAAACTGTTTTTCGAGTCGGATTGAATACAGTTGTGTGTTCAAAGAGAGATTTCGCTGAATCAGGTTGTACAGGGTATTTTCATGTTTCGAAACCACTAAATTAACAGCCGATGAACCTTCGAGAACGTTTTTTTTAGTAGCGAGGGAACTAGACGGTCCTGTACGGATTGTAAGGGACCTCATAAGGCATGTCAATTTGCTCCGATCTCTTGGGACAAGGGCAGTAGGCCGCATCCGCTCCTGGCAGGCCCGGTTGTCCGATCAGACCGGGTGCTCCACGCGGTCCGGGCATGCCTGGTTGACCAGGTGGTCCAACTGGTCCTGGCAGCCCATCAGGTCCTTCTTCCGCGACACCCGGAAGACCCTGTTGTCCAGGTGGTCCTCGAGGACCTGGCATGCCTGGGAGACCCTTGGCTCCTGGTAGGTAGCGGTAGCCGTTTCTTCCTGGTTCACCCATAGTTCCGGGCGGACCATCTCTTCCTGGAAAATAGAGCTGGGTTTACGGTTTTTTTCGGTTCATTCATTTTTTTATTAGTCATATGAGTCGTGGTAGTCTATTAGATCTTTTTTCGCAAATACTATTGAATATACCAACCTGGCACTCCACGATCTCCCACTGGCCCAGTCGGACCCGGACGTCCGATCCCTCTATATCCTGCCCGTTCACCCGGGTTGCCGGGGGTACCGGGACGTCCGGGTATCCCCGGAGCACCCGGCATACCAGGAGGTCCGGCAGGGCACAGTATGCATGAGTGTGGTCCCGCCTGCGCAAAGGCCATCGCGCGCCCATCGATGCCTCTCGGACCCGCAAGACCGGGTTCTCCAGGTACTGCAAAAATAATTTGTTTTCTCAAGACTATACATTTAGTAGGGAAGCGAATATCATGCGATGTTTGATCGGTGCAGTAGGTAATCCGATAAAGTTTTAATTGCGATTCTGAGTCCCAAGTTCGGTAGGGACAACCGAACCTGGGGTGGTTAAAATAATATCAGTATCTGATTTATTTTTTCTTTGTTATTTCATCACACAACCTAGCAGCGACGCTGGACTAGGCTTCTGGTTGATCGTTTTAATCAAATCAGGCTAGCTTGCTCTCTGCCTCGATGCAATAAGAAGCTGTTTTTTTTTTATCGCAGAAAGTTGGCTCGAAGAAAAACTGTTCATATAAATTCTGAATGCACTGATGGTATGCCTAGATTTTAAAAAAACTTAAAATGTTTACCTGTTTGTGTTATAAATGACATTCAGGAATGTAACGCACTCTTGGTAAACACCATTTGTGACAATTGTCAAGTTTGTTTTTTTTAAACGCTGAGTTTAAATTTTTTGAAAATTACAGAATGAATTGGATCAGTTTTCGAAATATTGAAATATTTCAAATAAATAAGAATAAATTCACACACGGATAAAAAATTTGTCCGCGGGGCGAATTTGAACCTAACCATTTCTTTATTACTGAACGGGAAGTGAGCGCGTTACCAGTCACATTTATTGTTGTAATCAGCAATTCGGTGAACTGACTTCCTGGAGCACCGTCTGAGCCCCGTTCACCAGGTCGCCCTGGTTGGCATCGGGGGGAGACAGCCTCACAGTCTTTAACAGAAACATACATATTTTCCACATTTTTTGTAAGTTTTTTGTTAGTTAAAAAATCTTTTTAGTTATAATATGTATTTGTTCATATACATATATTATTATTAGTACATCATGGTTATGAGTCAAAACATGTTAATAGAAAAAGATAAAATACACAGAGTACAATGTTCAAAAAACAAAATGGAAGAGTGTAAAGGATAAAACATCAACAGGGCATCTTGAAAATGTAAGATCTTTCAAAAGACGTTCTAAGACTATAGGATTCGAATGTGATTACGATATACTGGCAGAAAAACGAAGTGTTTGTTATCAAGATGTAGTGTGTTTAGTCTCATGTAGTAATTTTTTGCAAAAAAATTGCATATTGAGATTGTCCAATTGACATCCAAGATTTGGTTTGTCGCTTACAATTTTGAGAATTTTAGATAAACTTGACATGTATCAGAGGCGATTAGTTCGAAGCCAATCATTTTCCACTAAATAATTATCTCTATCAAAACAACTTCATTGAATTTTAAAAAAGTCATTTTCTGAAATACTCTCATAAGTGAAAAAAAAAAATTCTCAAGTGTTTTTTTTAGTCATATAATGCCAATCAAATAGTCTCTGAGTGAAATACTAACTGCACTGAGGAGGAAGATTGTGTCTCTTGACCCGGAAGAAGGGCTTGAGGGAGAGCGACTCCCTGAACGGTTCCTTCCACTGCTCTCGTTTCATCGTTGTCAAGCCCGCAGTCATTGGCAAGACTTCAGTCCAGGCATCGTCCCATGACTTCTACAAATTTCTCGATATTCGTTCCCAGGAGCGTTGATTAGGACAGTCTCTAGCAGGAATCGCATACCTTGAGGCTCTCTTTTATAACCATGAGACCATATCATCCCAGCCAGTTGTAACACCAAGTCACTAAACTCAACCTTAGCCAAGTTGAGGTCATTGATGGACGAGTCGTAAAAGCCATCAAGGTCTCGGATGATATTCCAAGCAGTGATTGAGCAGATGAGAAGGGCGGAGAAGGATATGGAAAGAGCCGCAGCTACGGCGATTGACGACTTATCGGATCTGAGCATCTAGTATCTGCAATGATTTTTTTTTAAATTTCAAATTATCTTCATTCACTTTTCGCAACAAAATTTTTTTTTTATGAATTCACAATGGACGACTTAGTTACTTTTTCTATAACTCGGTTTTTTAGAATCTCTTATTCTCTTCGAACAATGATGAGATTCTCATATCGCACACTTGTCTGAATCCATCGACTCTCTAAGCAGTATATCTTGATCTACAGAGCACTGATACAGTGAAGTATTACTCTGTCCAAAGTATCAATATGACAAATTGTATTCGAATATCAACACGCAGTCAAACAATTTCGAACCGCATGTCCACTAACCAGAAGAACACTAAGGACAGCTTTTGTCAAATTCCATAGAAGAAAACGTTATTCTACGAGGAGTCTTTGGAAAGAACTAAGTGAAAAATCTCTCTAGTTATAGACATTAATTGTTATAAAGTTGAAGAACGTGACACTCTGACTGGTTTGGAAAAACTGCATTAAATTTTTGATCGAAAACTGATAATCTTCAAGGCTCACAGGTAACTTTCTTGGATGCTAAATTTGACTACGGTTATTTGCATCAGAAAAAATTTAAGAAAAAAAATTAAACAACTTTGAGAAAAAGCAAAGCAAGCAAAAAATGAGCCGAAGAGCTGGAAAGAAGGGATCGAAAATGAAGCCGGAAAACATTGGTTTCCTCCCTCACCTCCCAACTCACCTCCCTTACCCATTGGTGGCCTCCCTCACCTCCCAACTCACCTCCCTTACCCATTGGTGGCCTCCCTCACCTCCCAACTCACCTCCCTTACCCATTGGTGGCCTCCCTCACCTCCCAACTCACCTCCCTTACCCAGCGATGGGCAAACTGGAAAGGAGGGAAGGGATGGCGTTATGCGTGCTAGGTTTGAAAGAAGAAAGCATTGTGATATTTGGAGAGAGCTGCCATGATAGACAAGAAGGTAGAGAGCAAAATGGGTGCAGGGAGAGAATGAGAGAGACATGGAAAAATGTAAGTGAGAGTAAGCAAGAAAGAGATAGAGATAGACAGAGAGAGAGAGAGAGAGAGAGAGAGAGAGAGAGAGAGAGAGAGAGAGAGAGAGAGAGAGAGAGAGATAGAAAGAGAGAGAGAGAGAGAGAGAGAGAGAGAGAGAAAGGAAAGGAAAGGAAAGGAAAGGAGCTTCAGTACCTTTTTCGCTAACCGTCTTTAACACAACCGACTGGCTCGTTTGTTAGCGTAATAGGATTGGAGAAATAGCGAAACAATCAAAGAGAAATCGAGAAAAGAAAAAAGGGATGGATGAATTTCGGCATAGAATGAATAAGCATGAGAGAAGAGCAGCTAAAAGAGAACAAGAAAACTGAACAAAGAACGAAAAGATAAGAATTCGAATGTGTTCGAAAGGGGGAAAATACGTCGTGCAGTTAAAGACAGACTTCAAGACATTATCAATCGAAAAAGAGTTTTAAAGGATTTTAAAGCAGTTGTTAAAAAAAAACTAAATATATTTATAGTTATTCAAAAATCATTCACTGACGAAACTACAACAAAATAGAATTACCATTTTGGTCCACGTTCCATAAATTACCATTTTCGTTGAACAAGTACTGTAACGATGGGGAATGAAACGGGAGAACTCTTTTTCACAAGCAGAAGTGCCGAAGACTGAGTGAGTGTCTTTTATTTCTCGGAGTGAGCGGTGCGTTTATTGAGAGCTCTGATATTGATTTCTTGACCCAGTGCCCTATATCCTATTCCTGCCCAAAAATTTCCTCTTCTTCTGCCAACATTAAAACCATCCGTTTGCAAACAGACACGATAGCAACGCAAGTGCGAACCATCGAGGCTCAAAACAAGCAGATCGAGTCTCTAACTCAAGAAAAGTTTTTCGTTTCATCAGCAGCCCAATCTTATCATTTAACTTGAAGAACTCAAGAATCTAATAAGAAAGGAGGAAAACAGGAGAAAGACGAGAGAGGAGAAGGAGCGCGTGAAGGAGACTATGAAGGAATTGAAGCAGGAAAACATCCAGCGAATGCGTCAGGGCTTCAAGCCCATCTTCTACACCAGGGCGAGTGTGAAGATGAAGATAATGGAGAAGAAATTCGATCAGCTGAAGAAGGAGAAAGGTTTGGAGAAGTACATGAAGAGGAAAGCTAAGAAGGCATCTCAGTTGGGAGGGGCTACTGTTCCAGTTGGGGAAGCCGAGAAGAGAACAAGCACCCTTTAGACTGTTATGTTAACACATTTTTTTGATTAAGTTACATGTTCTGAATTCAACTTGTTGGTTTTGTTTTCGAAAACTGGAAAGCATTTCTATAAAAAAAAAAAAAACTTTGTCTCCAGACGCTGTTGCGTATGAGGCAGTCAGACGCTGCCTACTCGAAGACAAAGATGTTATTGAAGAGAGGGCGAAGAATATTGTGGTTGTTGTAATGGAGGAACACTAATCGGACTCAGTCACAGCCGCAAACGATGAAACCGTCGTTTCTAAGTTCATACAAGAACTGGAAATCCAGGGCATCTCGGAGGCCTTCAAGAAAGGCGAAGTCAAATACAAGCGGTTTGGCAAAGCGGAGCACAAAAGATGAGTTCTGAAGATATATCCCCCGCCTACAACTCTACGCTCAGCTTGTCTGAAAAAGATAAGAACTTTCAGGCTCCCTGTTCTGCAGTCTCTTCCCCGAGTCTTCGTTAGAGACAACTTGACCAGAACTGGACTTGAATTAGAGAAGCGGTGCAGACATATTGCCAGAGAGCGGAACCTGGCGGCCGGGCAGATAGAGTGGACCTTCAGTGGAACTCAGCTGTCCAAGCTATCAACGCCGAGACCATTCCGAGAAGAAAAGAAGAGGACATACGCGAACGTTACCAAAAGATGTTCTCGCTAGGTCAGTGGCAGTGTTAGGAATTCTTTTTTCTTTCTAACGAAAGCATGTTTATTCAATGCGAGATCTATACTCAATAAAGTAGCTGCTCTTGGTTTTTTGATTACAGAGTGTACAGAAAGTCCAGCCGCACGTTTAATCTATATGAGGTGACCTCAATAGTCACCTCAGAGAAAAAAGGTCGTTGTTCCATTTTGAAAATCATCGACCTGAGAGTCTTGCACAGATTTTCCTTTTTCATCAATTTGGTGTAAGACGAAAATTCTCTTGTATTCTCAGTTTGAATTGACAGCGTTATTCCGTACTTGATTAAAAAATGTCTAGTCATTTTAATTTTTCGTAAAAAAATACCCTTTCTTCTAATTATGAAATATTACTTACAACCAGAATTTTCATTGTTTTTATTTATTTTTTATTGTATTCAGCAGCAATTTTTGAGGAGTTTTGCCTTACTTCATTCAGTAAAAGGCCCTTTGTTACTTGGGGAGCATAAAAAATTTTCTCATGTTAAAATTTTTTTGTTAATTAAATGACTGAATTTGTCAAAAAATAAAAATAAATAAATAAAAAATAAAAAATTATTCCGGTTATCAAACAATTTCTGGAAAAAACAGTCAAGTACGCAATAAACAAAAAAGCAAATATCGGAAGAGAACTTCATCGAAAAGAAACGAAAAAACAATACAGAATGTGCTTGCTAGTCATAATCAAACAACGCTGGCATATGAAATCTCTGCTACTCTAACTTTAAGTGATATTTTTCGCCCTTTTTTTGATGTCGTGTTTTTAGAGGTGACCGGTCAACGACCTCGCACCTCGCAATGGAAAATATTGCTTGGCAAGGTGCGATGTCGTTGACCGGTCACCTCGCAAAGAGAGAGATTGAAGGCGCGGCAGGTGGACAGTATTTTTGCGATAAAAACTCCACGGATTGAGCAGATCAAACAAAAGTTTCATCAAATTTTGTTCAAATAGTTTGAGATGTAACCATTTGAGATAAAAGTTTGAGAACCGCACTTTCGAATTTCGAACAGCCCTCCCTTCTCCTTGACACAGGCGCGGAGTCGCTTGTGGAAGGCACCCACCGTGGTGGACAGGTAAGCGACGTCAAGATTATCCCACGCCTTCTGTAGGGCACGCTTCATACTCTCCAATTTCTTGTGGGGAGAAGCACAGGCCTGGCTCTCAAGGACCGACAACACAGAGAAATCTAGGGAATTCAAATCAGGCGAGTACGGAGGCCATTCGGCGGAGGTGATCATGGAGGGGAAATTGATCTTGCACCAGTCTTGCACCACTTTAGCCTCGTTGGCGGTCGCAGAGTCTTGCTGGAACGTCCAGTTGCGCCCCGTGAAGTGAGCCTGGCTCCAGGGAAGTACCTCCTTCATGAGAATGTCGTTCAGGTAGTTATTGGCATTCACTTTAACTCCCTGCTCGACGAAAACGAGTGGATTCTTGCCAGTCGCGCAAATCCCATCCCAGACCATGACAGAAGCCGAATGGCCCTTTCTCGAGACGTAGCGACCAATATTATTGGCCTCGTTGACCGATTTCGACCAAATCCTTTCGTTCTGGTGGTTGAAGGACTGCTGAACATTTAACAACTTCTCATCGGTGAAGAGATTATCCAAACAGTCCACCGGCTTGAACCGCTTTGACAGTTCACAAAACCTCCGAAGACGGCTCGTCTTCATCTGGTCCTTCAATGCGTGCGTCTTCTGCAGTTTGAGGGGGTGAAGTCCCATGCGGGATTTGACGATCGTCTGAACAGAACTAGCCGAGATATTCAGCTCCGTCGCGAGTTTTCCTCCGCTCAGGGTTATAACGAATCTTGTTTCGGATGCTTCTTACGTTAACGGAAGTGGTCGCGGACACTGGTCTGCCGCTTCTGGGACGGTCACTTGTCACACCAGTCTCACGAAAGCGGCGTATTGTGTTTTCAATGGTCCTGCAAAAGAAACCAGTGGTTCTGGCGATGTGCTTTTGAGTATGCCCGGACCAGAATGTAGCCTCGTCCCTTATTAGAGAGCATGACCAGAAAACGAAAAGAGTTATCATTCTGATTTTATCAGGGTATGTTAGCAACATTATGAGTAGGACACAAATGAAAAATCACACGACCGCTACACGAAAGAGATACAAAGTGAAAAAGTCATCCACCTGGACTTTCTTTATACGCTGTATTCACAATAACTATGATCTTGTTTTCGTTACAGAAACTCGGCTTTCTTCCTCAGATTCCGATCGTGAGTTTTTAAAGGATAATAAGTATGTTTTGTAATGTGATTGTTCCTCAAATGATCCTAATCGAGGCGGTGGAGTTGCCGCATTTGTCTCCCTTAATATTCCATCTGTTCCAAATTCCTCTTTTCAAGGTAATGGCATAGAAGTGATTTCTCTGGTTATTTTCAACCCTATTGCACTTCCACGGCGAGTGCGATGTTTAGTGATCTACCGTTCCCCTTCTTGTGCATCATCAACGATGATCAGTTTGTTGTCCTACAGAGCACAGAAGTCTGTCTGAGGGGGGGGGGGGGGGGCGAAACAGAATTTTGTGATTAGCGTCATCACATTGATCGATAGTGATAGTGCTTGTATATTCTATCCCTTCACTCCTAAACTTCCAGAATTAAATCGATTACTCTTCCCAACATACCTATGGTGGTAGTATGAGATCTAAATCTTTCTTTTATTGACTGGAATAACCTATACACTTCTTACAATGAGAATTATTCCTTGTTCTTGAATTTCTGCTCCGATGAGCATTACTTCCAATTCGTCTCCCAACCAAAACGTGGTACGAACATATTAGATATAGTGATGTCTAATAGTCTAGTTGTTTCCGACTGTTTTGTGATTGCGCCTTTTTCCTCAAGTGATCATTCCACCGTAGAATTTCAAGTGACTTTCTCAACTTTTCCTGTTGCTTCGGCTTATTGTATAAGAAATTTCGCGCGTGTGAATTGGGCTGTGATGAAATGGCTGATTGCATCTCATGACTGGACGCTTTCTCCAGCTCCCTTTGACTCTGACGCAGCTAATAACTACATTTTTGACTTCCTTGTTCACCTTATCGACCGTTTCGTCCTTTTTTCTCTGAGTTCTCTGATACCGACCACTATCCACATAGGCTCCGTACAACGTATTACAAGCTTCAACGAGCTAAACTTCATTCTCCTAATTCTGTATACAGCCACAATCCTTCTGCTGACTTTTCTCAACAGTTGCATTTGCAAAAAAAGAAATTGAGAATTTTTTCTCAACCAAATTGAGAAAGAAAGCAAACTACTGTGTGATGTGGAGGCTCCTGTAACCAATTTTTAATAGTGTGTTAAATCGTGAGACTTTTTCTCTGAAAGCAAAGAATCACTCCAGCTGATCTTTATCTCTCTCTCTTTCTCTATTTATCTTTCTTTCTCTCTCTTTTTCTATCTTTCTTTCTCTCTCTCTTTTATCTCTCTCTTTCTCTCTCTCTCTCTCTCTCTCTCTCTCTCTCTCTCTCTCTCTCTCTCTCTCTCTCTCTTTATACTCTGTCAGAAATTTTTTCTCTGAATCTCTTTAACAAATAACCATCCATGATGCTTTCATCTGCGTCTCTCAACATTACAAGCTATTTTCTTTAACGCTCTCTAGCGTTTTTCTCTTACAGTGCAGTCTTTCTCAGAAAGACACACTTTTTATACACTCTCTCCGATGTGTATTTTTGAATCTTTTATTGGACAATTTTTTATCACGTGTTTCCAATAATCACTGTTTTCATACACGCATAATCTAAGGATACGATCTTGGAAGGAAGCCATTTCCTACTCTCGCAACTTGCACTCTTTGCGGTAAAGAATACGTCACGTATTCTTCCGCCTTTGTAGAACAAAGAACACAAAGATTAGCAACAACGTTTTATCATCTCAAAGACAAAACGAAACAAACAGAAAATGAACTAAATAGCTTAGTATTTTATTACTTAGAGAAAAACAAATCGAGTAAAAACAAATCTAGTTTCAACAGTTCATTTGGAAAAAATCTATATTCAGTCAAGGGTTATGTATATTTTTCAAGACGATATTGAAAAATGTGTCACAACCGCTCTTACGGTTGGTGTAGACGCAGGTGGAACACAAAGGTACCACCAGACAAGGCAAGCCCTCATGAACGACCTCCTTGTTCACAAGTGGAAGACGCTCACCACAATCTCTGGAGAAGACCAGAGGAAGAAAACAACATGTATTATTTCGCATTTGCATGATGATGAGCACGAAGATTGACAACAACAATTCATTGGAAACAACACAACAAGTCTAGAATTCAACATGATGTATGAAGGAAAAGCTGCAATATTCAGCAGATTATTGACAGAGATTCTCAATTTAATCAGAGATTATAGGGACTCTCTTAGCCCGTATTGAAAGAAGTATCACAACCGCTCTTTCGGTTTCTGAATATCTATTAGGAGATAGAAGTAGATCGATACATAGTTTAAAAAAAACTATTATACCAATGTTTTTAATCTCCACTTCATGTATTAGTTAGTAAACAGTTATTATAACTACGTATTTATTCACCACTTCTTAAAGTAGTAAGTTAAAAAATTATTATAACACTGAATTTAATCACCACTTCATAAATTAAATAACTAAAAAGTTTTTATAACAATGTCTTTAATCAACACTTCATAAACTAGTTAGTTGAAAAGTTTATCATAACAAGGTATTCAATTTAGTTGATAGTTGATATTCTTTATCGCCAAAGGACAACTGGTTCAGGGTCATCGCTAACATGGTTGACAATGAGAAAATGAAAAAGTAGAAAATCTTCGGAAGAGGAATAAGCAACTGTGGCGTTGCACTGAAGAGTCTTGGTAGACCACTTAGCGTTTCAACCTCATACCGAAGAGATTCTCGAAGTCTTGAGTCCCAAGAAGACAGAAGAGAAATCTCGTAATTCAATGAAGTCTCGTAATTCAATGAAGTAGAGACGAGTAGAAGTCAGTGTGAAGAGGAAATGATAGATCCGACCATCTCCGGGGTTTGAAAAAGAAAAGAATGAAAAAGAAAAGAATGAAAAATTTGTATTCAAAAATTATAAATAAGTAAGTATTGTATTGTAAAAAATATATAAATTTGTATTCAAAAACAATTGTATTCAAAAATCACAATAATGTATTCAAAATTCATAAATAAGTAAGTTAAAAATCTTAAAACAATGTATTCAATCCCGGCTTCTCAAATTAATAAAATCAAGACATCATAAGAAAGTAAGCTTTAAAGATTTTCTTACAACAATGTCTTTAATCAACACTTCATAAACTAGTTAGTTGAAAATTTTATCATAACAAGGTATTCAATTGTATTCAAAAATCACAATAATGTATTCAAAATTAATAAATAAGTAAGTTAAAAATCTTAAAACAATGTATTCAATCCCGGCTTCTCAAATTAATAAAATCAAGACATCATAAGAAAGTAAGCTTTAAAGATTTTCTTACAACAATGTATTCAATCAACACTTCATAAATAAGAAAGTTAAAAACTATTCTAACAATGTATTCATACCCTTCCCTTCATAAACTAGTTAGTCAAAAATTATTATAACAAAGTATTTATTCTTCACATCATAAACTAGCAAGTTACAAATTTCTTACAACAATGTATTCAATTATCACTTCATAAAATAGTAACTAGATAAAAGAGAGAAAATAGTGCAAAACTCTGAGAAAAGATCACGAAGACCAACAACAACATTTTAATTTAGAGAAATCTATTTCAATTCTTTATCCGTACAGTGTTTACAACTATCAAGTTGTATAGTAGAAAACAACCGAACGATTCTAAGCATCAGTTGAGCGATACAGTCGAGCTTACATATAAATCAGCTGAACAGAAGTTAAGAGATAACAACGAAGGTTATCGATCATGATAGAGAACTTATAACGGAATTAAAAAGAAGGAATTGAAAAGAATCAAACCTCAGTAGATAAATAGTAACGTGAGCATACATCGAAAAGAGAAAAAGCATATATTAAACATATGAAATTTAAATTATAAGACAACTTATTCTCAAATGTTTTTAAAAGGACATAGCTTGTGAAGGAGTAAAAGAAAAAAGTCTTTCGAGCATATCATTCCATTCAGAAATGACTCTATCGGCAAAAAAAGAGGCATATATGAATCGGTGCGGCACAGAGGAAGACGCAACTGAAAGAGCGACCCATAGTGAAACGAATTTTTCATTGTAGTGTATTTTTTTGCATTTGTAGGATAGAGAACACAAATAATAACTGTGATTTTCTATAAATTAAGGTTTTATATATCATAAATATTCGTATTTTCCACACTTTTATTGAATACAATGTTCTAAATAATGACTTATCATGCTTTCAATCCTCCAGGTCCGAAATCTCTCGAGACGTATGGAAGAGAGCTATCTACAAACCACTCCAGTAACATTCTTTAGTCTTTGCGGTAAGACTACGTCATAGTGATGTAATATACCGTGAATGTAGTATAAAGAACACATAAATTAACACTAAAGTTTTATCGGGAGCAACAAGTCAAATTAATCGTAATGTAATCTGTCTTCTTTGTAGGATAAAGAACACAAAAATTAACAACAAAGTTTCATCGGAAGCAACAAGTCAAATTACTGCAGAAATTAACTTTAGAAATGAGAGAAAAAAGTAATCAACAAGAAGGGAAAAAATGTAAAGAATTGAAAGTAAAATCTAAATCGATTCTCATCTTTTTTTCAAATTATCATTAGAAAATAGCGAGACATCACACGTACGAATACAGTGTACAGAGTGACCATAAATTACCTGGACAAATGTAAATGTCTGTATTTCCTTTCATAACGAAATTCATATCTTGGTATCATAAAATACTTTATCACAATATATAACCAACAGTTATGTACAATCATGTTCGATACGGCCGCCTCTAGCGCGAACGCATGCCTTGAGACGACGCTCGTATCCACATACCAGTGACTGCAGGTAGTCGTTGTCGAGTTCGTCCCATGCCTTCAGAAGGGCGGCACGCAGAGAACCGAGATTGTGGTGGTGGATAGCTCCAACCTTTGCCTGCATGACGCCCCAGACGCTGAAGTCGAGCGGGTTCAGGTCGGGAGAATTCGATGGCCATTAGGAAGTGCTTATGAAGTTTGGGGTGTGTGTGCGCAACCACTCTTGTGCGATTTTGAACTTGTGGGCAGGTGCCGAGTCCTGTTGAGAGGTCCAATCAGCTCCATTATAGTGTGTCCTACTCCAACGCTCTACCACGTCTTCGAGGATCTTCTTTACGTAGAAGTTGGCATTTATCTTCACACCAGGGTTGACGAAAACCAACGGCGTTTTGCACGTTGCGCAAACACCTCCCCAAACCATGAGGTACTTGGAGTGGCTGCTTCTTCCGACTGTGATTTCATGCTCAGCTGCTCCGTTACGATCGTGAGCAAGTATTATGTCGTTTTGAAAATTCACCGATATCTCAATGGTGAATATTTTTTCATCAGTTCACAGCGTACGGAAACGCTCGGCCCGCGTACATTGTTGCAACAGATCTTTGCACCGTTGATGTCGTAGAAGCTTCTGTCGAGCATCCATTCCATGTCGTTTCTGCATCCTGTAGGGTTACATCCCGAGACGGTGTTTGATTATCAGTCGTGTTGATTCAGGGAAGAGACCGACCGACGAAGCGAGCTTCCTCATGGATTGTCGAGGATTGCGTGCGATGCGTTTCCGGAGAATGCTCCAAATCTGGGGCGTGTCGGATGTCGGTGGACGAGCTCTTCCTACACGGTCCTTGCTATAGATAATTTTAGGGAAAGTTCCCTTTTGATTGATTGCCTGCCACGCGGAAGGTAAAGGTTTTAATGCAAAACTCTTTATGATCAAAAGGCCACACAAATTAACAGTAACACAGAAAGAGAATATATTAACTGAATTACTAACAAATATTAACACTTTAACAATAAATAATAACACAAACCCGCTCCTGCGACCTTCTGGCAAAGTGTCGCTTGGACGGTGCTGGGCGATGTAGAGAAGCCGATCGCTCTACTAGATAGTGACTCTCCCCTAATCACACCATGAACATGCACGCTAACGCGTCGCGGCTGCGGCTTGATCAGGGAAGGGAGGGACTTTAAATACATTAACAAACTACAAACTACTAAACAACAAAAGTTATACAACGAGTTAACTAAGGTAGCGATAGCTACACTGGGGGCGGCGGCAAGCGAAATTCAGGCAGAGCTACCCCCTTTGAACATAGGGTTAGCTCCACACAGGGCCCCATGATGTGGCTGGGAACAAAATGGGCAGGAGCCTACTCTGCATGGCCTATGCGGATGTGCGAAGCAGAGGCATCTTTCGCATCTGCCCGCACCCTTAATAATCAGCCTTCGAGTTTGAATCAAGGGCACGGCATCGCAACCCATCGCGTGATGAACGACGCTCGCGCAAATGAGGCATGGCAGCTTGGATCTCGATTGGTTCCAAGTTTCCGCCGGCCTTCCTCTCTTCGGGTTATGGGAGGTTTCGCCGGCGGCTCTTTTCTGGGGGAACGTGGGCTGTCTGCTGCGATGCGGAACGTCCATAGCAGGAGAGTGGTGCTTAGCGGCGAGTCGTTTAGATCCCGGGGGCGACTCTCGCAAGTCGGCGCTGGGATGGTTTTCAGCGGAAGAAGATTGATTGAGGCTGCGCTGGATTTTGCTTAGCCCGATATCTATTTTGGCCTCAAGCATTCTAATTGAATGCTTTATTTCTTGGATCCATGTCTCCATCCGGGATGCGTGACTCTCGAAGAGGTCGGTCACTCTTTCCTCCAAGAAGGAGTACATTCTAGACTCCTCGTCGTTCGCGTTGGGGAAGAACTGTCCCTCTCGCGCCTGCAGAGAATGAAATATTTCCAACCTCTCTGTATAACACCCCCAAAAAGCAGACACTGAGTCCCCGAAATGGGACCAGGAACAGTATCGCTGAATAAGGGGTAGCAGGAACGATACGGGAGCTCAACCACTCTGCTACCGACAAGGAACGAACCCGAAAGGAAAGTGGGGGCCCACCTCGGTATGTTCTCCGAGCAGCTCTTCTTCTTCTCGCCGCGTGAGCGCATCAGGACGCTCTGAGTTAGGCTCATCTTGCTCGCTCATACTGCAGCAAAAAGAGCTTTTTTCCAATAAGATTAATATATAAAACATACTCTGATACATGCGATTCTATGCACGTGAATAAGGTCACGTATGTGAGAATGGGGAGGGGGGCTTTACAAATTCGCCCGCCAAAATTCCTGATTCCGCCCTAATGAATTGCAATTTCTTATTGGACGCGCTTCTTGCCCTCCTCCTGGTTTATCCCCCGATTTCTCTGGCAAAGCTGCATTATGGAAATCCGCTTCGTGGGAACTTACTTCTAAGGGGACCAGCAGATTATAAGGTCTTTTCAGGATTCTGCCCGTGCCTGTAAACACAGAGGCGTGATGCTCTCCGACCTCGGTAATATATTTATATTTTATCTACACTTGTCAGTGCAAAAACAAACATTCAAAAACCACAGATAACAATGGTGTCTTTAAGAAGCAAAGAAAAAAAGAAAAGAAATCTAAGACAATTCTTGTAACAATTTATTACAGAGCGCGTCATAGTGTCTAATAATTACATCCATATGTCTGCTGATTCGAAACGGAAAGACTAAAGTGTATCAATGATATTGATGACAGCTTTTTTAAAAACGTGTTCACTCGGAACATTCAACACATCTCTCGATAATCTAGTGAACATACGTGCTACCCTTAATGAGAAACAATGGAAACGGGCCGTATTCTGTGTTGCTTCGACATACAAACCGTTAACATTTGTCCGTGTAATCGGAACCCATTTGAAGAACTTTTCGTTCGCGACAATGGAACTATTGTTGTAAATTTTCCAACCCATCATAAGATCCGCGACTTTCCGCCTGTCTATCAAGGAAGAAAGACCTAGGTTAGCCAATCGACAAGAATAAGAAGGAAGTGCACGTGGATAATCAGGATTAGGAAAGCATCGGTAGTATACAATACGAGTAAAAGCTTCAAGTACTTTCTCGATAATTTTGCAGTCTTTTTTATAATATGGATTCCAGAAGCAAGATGCAAATTCTAGATGAGGAAGTATATATGTGGAAAAGCATTTGAGCAGAATAACTGGGTCGTTGATGGGAACAGCACGGAGGAGTGAATACATGGCTGCCGTTGCTTTGCTCACTCGATCTTCAACAGCTGGGCCTCTGCGCAATGATGAGACAACTTGTACTCCCAGGTCGCGAACTTGGTTGACACGTGATAACAGAACATGGCAGATCGAATAGGAGGCGATGAGAGATTGGTACCCTATATGCAGATGAAAAGTTTTACTGGGAGACAAGGAGAGTTGATTACATTCACACCAAACAGTAATAGCATCGAGTGTAAGTTGTAGTTCTTGACTTCGCTCTAAAAAGGTATCTTTGTTATAAGACACATACACTTTAATATCATCGGCAAATGCTTGGAAATGCACATTAGGGAATTGAGCTAGTACATGGTTCAAATCAGTTATGTATAAGATGAATAGCAGAGGTCCAAGGACAGAACCCTGGGGAACCCCTGATGTCACATTAAATTGAGGAGAACGAGTCCTACCAATGCGAACTGAAAAAGTGCGATCTGTCAAGAAGGATTCCAGAAACAATAACAATTGAGATGGTATACCATAATGTCTACACTTGTAGAGAAGCTTAGGAATACTATTTGTATCGAAAGCTCGAGAAAAATCGAGATATATGACGTCGGTGGAAAGTCCACTCCCTAGCGCTCTCGTCCAGTCTTCCTCACACATCAATAAATTGGTGACAACAGAAGCCTTCTCTCGAAAACCGTGTTGATAATTAGACAACACATCGAATCTTTCAAGATGCTCTATAATAGTCTTACGAAGTAGGCGCTCTATTGTCTTCGATGCAGGGGACAATATCGATATGGGCCTATAGGAAGAAGGAGACGAGGGTTCTTTGCCTTGTTTAGGAATTGCGGTCACAAAAGAATGCTTCCAAATAGCAGGAGTCGAAGATGTGATAAGACAAAAGTTGTATATGTGGGATAGAGGAACCGAAAGCGAAGAATGACACATTTTGAACACAAGCTGAGGAATTCCATCGGCACCGGTACTACCCGTGTATTTCAATTCAGACAAAGCACGTGAAACAGTATAAGGAAGAAAGATACTTAGATTAGCTTGTGGAAGAATGGGATCTCCAGCGGGGCGGGGTAACAAACCGTCATCATGGGTAAAGGAAGAGGCAAACTCAGCTGCTAGTAAGTCACATTTACTTTGAGAGTCAGTCAAAACAGAACCATTTCGATCAATGAGAAAACGAGGAGGATTGGGTTTGGGACGTGTGAGAGAAGAGATATGCCGGTACAAATTACGAGAGGATGTGAGCCTTTTCTTGAGGCAGTGCTTATTCCACTTGTTGATTTGTTTAAGTAGATCACAACTAGCTTTTTCATACAGTTTTCGAACAAGTGGGTAACGAATATTGCGAAATAGTGCATCTCGATAAGAGATCAAGCTACGAATATGGGGTGGATAGGCAGAGAAAGACGAGCGAGGGGTCTTCATTGGAACATACAAGGACACAGCGTGGTGGAGGAATAGTAGGAAGCGAGAGTAAAGGTCATCTACACAAAAGAACATATCGAAAGCAGCTTCCCAATCTATAGAGGACAAGTAATCATTCAAAGCAGAAAAATCAGTTCGAGAATAGTCTGGAACATGTTGCGAGGGGTCTTCATTGGAACATACAAGGACAGAGGTAATGTGCCCTAACGGCCAGGTTCCTCGCGGGGTGTCCTCATTAGCTATCAATACCCCTTCACCAGTTTTGGGTTTTTTGTCAGGGACTCTCTGGTTCTTCACGGAAGCCCTCTCTCTGCTTCTGAGTGAATGCAAGTAGGATTCAACAAAAATATCCCAATATTTTTGCAGTATTCTTTCTGTTGACTCGTATTGCTTTTTTAGGTTTGCTGAACTGCTCAGGAAGCCAGGTCCATCATCTTCTTCTCCTGGAACGTTCCCCAGTTTCGTTCCCAGTGCTGCGCCCGGGGACAGGAAGTCTTCTTCGGATTATCAAAGCTGGGATGCGTTCGAGGGTAATAGGACCGGTGTACATCGCTTCGTTCAAAGAGGTCTTGCCTCGCTCCTTAGCAGAAGCGTCGAAGACAATCCGGATTGGTTTCTGTGGTTTATCCAATCGATATACTGCGTGATGAGGAAGATACACGATGGGACCGTTTTTCTCGGGAGAGGATAGCGCGTTCTCCACATATCCCTTGGCCATGTATTCTCTTATGACGCTGTCGTAGTGATCAAGCTTCCCGTGACGTTTCAGGCTCAGAACGACATTTCGCAGTCGTGCTACTGAGCTTTTGTCGTTGGCGGACAATTTGGTTTCCATTCCATCTTTGATGCAGTACTTTGCTTGTATGTGACCTCCCACCCTTTCAACGTTGCTGTTGAAAAATTTCATCACTTTTTCATTCTCTGCCTTCTCGCTGACCTCAATGGGATTTACAGAGTCTTCTAGAGCTAGAAATGACTGTATGGACAGGTTGAGGGTCCTTTGTTCATCCCTTCTTTCGGATAGATGGGCGACCAATAAGCTTCTGTGTACTGTCAGGTTGGTTTCTCCCGTCACCAGCCAGCCGAAAACCGATGGGATGAGTGCCAAACCACTTGGCAATGGAATGGGAGCCTTTTTCCATGATATGGCATGGGTGTAGTCTTTGCCACCGATGAGAATCCGCGGCTGCACGGGTATTGATCGTACGATTTCGTCCGCCATCGTCAGTCTTCTATTCTGGATCAATGCGACATCTTCGGCGGGTAAGGGAGAGCTTTCGAGGGATTCGATCAATGGCTCGTCGTATCACATGGCCTTCACAATCATCTCTCTCCCATGGGTTCCTCTCAAGGATACGTGGAAGATAGGGTACAGCTTGACACCAGTTGAGCTCCCTCCGATGCCGGTAAGGGAACTTCTGACTTCTTCCACTTTCTTTAGTTTTATTTCCTTCGCCAGAGAATTCGAAATTAGACTCACGGAGGAGCCAGAGTCCAGAAGGAAATCCACTTTCCTGCTTCGGGAACCGTTCTGTATCATTAGTTGGCCGGTCTGGAGCTTGACAAATGAAGACGTGTTGGAAGCGTTCACAACTTGTTGTTCTTCTTGAAGAACTCCTACCACCCGCGGGCGTTCTTGAGCTCTTTTATTTCTCCTTTTAGGAAAGGGATGCGATTGTGGAGGAGGCCCTTTCTTCTTCAGGAAGGGCTGTCTGGCCTTCGCTTGGAACATTTCCATGAATTCTGCGCAGAGAGACAAGTGATGTTTTTCCATGCAGAAAGAACATGTAGGAGAGCATTGATGTGCAGTGCCCCCGGGTAGCAAACAGGCTGTGCAGAGACCCATATTTCTGACTTTCATTAGTCGATCTTTCAGGAGCGGGACAGTCCTACAAGCGTGGGACAGCTTGTGTTTTCCGCAGAAAACACAAATGTCTCTCTCACCGAATTTCGCTATCCTTTCCTCCCTCGCATGGTATTTGTCTCTCTCAAAACTACCGTCGCTATTCTCGTTCGCCACATTAACAGAGTGCCTTAGGAATGATTTCTGCATTTTGCTGGTATTCGAACCCATATTCATGAGAAATAGCTCTTCTTTTATCATGTTTTCCGCGTTGTCTAGAATGAGTCTGACGGTGGCCCGCTCAGCATTATAAACTTGGCGATAAAGCTTTTCTCTTATGAAATTGGGGAAATTTTTGAGAAGGAGTTGCTGCAAAACAATGTCCTCTTGGGCCTCAGTATGCATTCTGCCCATCCTTGACATACAAGCTTTCAATGAGAGGGTCATGTGCAGTAGATCTTGCCATCCATCACTAGAGGGGACTATGTTCTCTAATTCAGTCAGCACTGCTCTGTCGTCTCCCTTTTTGCTAGAAAAACAATCTTTCAAGAGAGCGATTGCATCGTCGTAAGCTGCGGAGGTGCATGGGAATTGATCAAGAGTGAGCTTAGCTGTTTCCCTTAGAGACTGTCTTAAGTAGGACATTTTTTCGATTCTAGAAATGTCGTCTCGATCATGTACCAACTCATTGTATTGTTCCCACCAAGCACCGAATTCTCCCGGTTTACCTGTGAATGTCGGCAGTGTTGGTGTTGGGAGTGCTGGGAGTCTCGGGCTCACGTGCGTCTCGGATCTGGAAAGTCGGACATCAGTGCTGATGTTTTCGACCTTTGGAACAGGGCTGTTCAACTCTTGCACACTTTCAATCAATGCTTCCAGTCTAGCTATGCATCTCTCAACTTTTCTCTCAACCCTAGCCGTATTTCTTTTCTCGGGGTCAGCTTTAGTCCAAACGCACCATTTCTCTTTATAGGCTCTTTTTTCTTCAGCTTTGTGCTTTTCAAGTTTTGGAATCGCTTCCAGCCATGAATCAATTGCATGTTTGAAATGCTTCAAATCAAGCTGGAGTAGTTTTATCTGCTCTCTAGCCAGTCGAACGACTGCATTTGTATCCGTTAAAGGCTTGTTAAGTACTTCATTAGCTTCATTCAGTGTATGCTCGAGGTCTATGGCTAGAGCCTCGGCCGTCTCTTCTTCCATTAATGGGGCCAAAAATGGTTCTGTGCTAGTGGTGTCCATGTGGCCGATGCACCATATAGATATATTTAGGGAAAGTTCCCTTTTGATTGATTGCCTGCCACGCGGAAGATAAAGGATTTAATGCAAAACTCTTTATGATCAAAAGGCCACACAAATTAACAGTAACACAGAAAGAGAATATTTTAACTGAATTACTAACAAATATTAACACTTTAACAATAAATAATAACACAAACCCGCTCCTGCGACCTTCTGGCGAAGTGTCGCTTGGACGGTGCTGGGCGATGTAGAGAAGCCGATCGCTCTACTAGATAGTGACTCTCCCCTAATCACACCATGAACATGCACGCTAACGCGTCGCGGCTGCGGCTTGATCAGGGAAGGGAGGGACTTTAAATACATTAACAAACTACAAACTACTAAACAACAAAAGTTATACAACGAGTTAACTAAGGTAGCGATAGCTACACTTGTCATCGGCTGTCTCCCGAAGACGATCGATTTTGGCGTAAACAGTTGTTCGTGGAGCATTGAGTCGTTGCGCGACGTCCGCTCTCGTGTGACCGGAGTTGTGCAGTGCAATGATCGCAGCACGAAGAGGACTTGATTGCAGCATAACTGTACAAATAAAGCTAGAGTCATGAAACTTTAAACAAAAAACAACCAGTCTCAGAGCATTATCATGGAAAAAAGAAAACAAAGATCGGTCAACTGTGTCGCGCAATAGAGCACGTTGAAAATTTGTCTAGGTAATTTATGGTCACCCTGTAAATCCAGTGAGCTCGAGAAGCATCACAACGAAGTAAATGAAAAACAGAACAAGAATTTAACATAATTCAAATTTTTAATCACCACCTAATAAATAAGTTAGTTAATAATTAGTATAATATTGTCTTCAATCTTCACGCCATGGACTGGTAAGCTTTTTAAAAAAATCTAACAATGTATCCAATCACCACTTCATGAATTGGTTAGTTAAAAAGTTGTTATTTAGAAAAAGTCAATCCCCACTTCAAGAAATAGTTAGTTATAAAATTAGTATAACAATGTATTCAATCCACACTTCATAAATTAGTAAGTTTAAAATATTATTATAACAATGTATTTAATCAATACTTCATAAACAAGTAAGTTAAAAATTATTATAACAATGTATTCAATCAGAACTTCATAACTTAGTTAGTTCAAAAAATATTCTAATAATGTATTCAATCAGTACTTCATAAATAAGCGAGGTCAAAAAAACTATATTAATTGAATCAATCCCCACTTCATAAAATTAGTTAGTTAAAAAATTAGCATATAGGTATTGATATACTGGAGAGAGTAAGACAATAAGGTGGATGCGAGGCTCCTGTAGGCTTAAAGACCGTTTTTGAATGAGATATACTCAAACCACAAGCACAAGACCATTCATGTAAAGCGTCTATTGCCTTCTGAAATGGACCAAGGTCGCTTTCAATGTAGATTTTCAAGTCATCTGCAAAACGTATACAATTAGTTCCTTTTGGGAGGCAGTTAGGCAAGCCATTAAATATAAAATGAAGAGAAGAGGTCCCCAATACACTATCTTGGGGTACGCCGAGTTTAACACTGAGAAAATGATCGGTTGATCATAACTGATCGGGTCCGGTTCGTTTAAAAATGACTCTATCCATTCAAAGACAGACGCCTCCACATCACACAACCTAGTTTGATTAGTGAGAGGTCATGGGGAATGATGTCGGAAGCTTTTGTAAAATCCATGGATACAGAAGAGATATTGGAACCTTTGTTGAAAGCTCTGTGAAAGTCAGACAAGGATGATAATAATGCAGAAGAGCAAGACAGTTTAGATTTGTAACCGTGTTGAAAAGAGGAGAGAAGATTGAAGTCTGTTTGTTAGCTTGTGAGAGATGAGCATAGTATTCTTTCAAATACTTTGAAGATGCCTGATGTAAGAGAAATAGATCGGTAGTTCAGAGGGTCACGTATGCTTCCTTTCTTTTCATAGACATGCTTAATGTAGGACGCTCAACATAAGGCGAGCATCAATGCAGTAGAAAGCTATTGAACGTCATTGAGAATGGTACTGAAATAGCTAAAGGTGTTCCTTGAGGTAAACATTTGGGATACCGTCCGGAAAAGTAGAATTCTTGTTTCTTAATCTGGTAAGACACATCGAGAATAAACACACACGTAAAAAGCGAATAAACTTTATATTAATGTAATGAATAAAGGAATGAATGATTGAGTAAGCGAATGGTTTAATGATCAAATGAACTAACGACTAGCTTATTTTGCATGAAGAACTTTTTGATCCAGCGAAACTTAGAAAATACATGAAGAATCAAATGAACTAACAACACGAGATTCAATATAAGCTATCCAGTTCTGTCGAGAGAAAAGTACTCGAGAGGAAAGACATCGACCAATGGTAACGAAATCAAACCTTGTTGGACTTTAGAAGTAGAATTGACTGAGTAAACGAATGGATTAATGATCAAATGAACTAACAACTTCAGATTGACATTGTTGAACAGTAACATGTAGTATTTCTACTATGAAATAACCAACATTGAAACTCGGCTTTTAAAAATCGGTAAAACAATAGTCGGAGTGAATTGAATATAAAAGTCAGCAGTGAATTATTTGTTGAAATAATGAGACAGGTAAAACAATCTTTTGGGTAGACTGGACTGAGTTCCTTAGTGTAGTTACTTATGGGGTATGGATAGAGTCGCTTCACACAGGATTAACCTATGGTCTAGTATTTATCCTTCATAGTGAACATCTGAAGCATCAGTGAGTTGTTTTTAACCTCTAAAAAAGAAAAAATACGAGGGAACTTCATAGAACAGCTTAATGAAAGTTGAATAGACTCAACCCATCACGTTGTAATACGACAAAATTAGTTCAGACATGCAAAATACCAGAATCGATGAATTATATCAGAAAGATGGAGAGGCATCACCCTATTTAGGCGAATTAATTCAGATTATTTAGTATGTCTCAATAAAAAACTAAGTCGGCACACATTAGGGTCAAAGTAATAATAAATGGAGGCCTCTCAATTTCAGTCATAACGTCTGTAATCTAAAGTTAGGACGAGGTAATGCCCCCTATATAGATGGTCCGGTAAATTTCAGGAATAGGACCGACTAGAGAATTTTTTAAAGTGTCTCCGGTGAACTAAGGGGGGTGATCGCAAGAGAATACGTGTACTTTGGTGAGGTAATATCGAATTCTTATTTTTATTCATTAGCATCAGAGAAACCGGTCAATGAAAAGCAGGTCGTGAGTTTACCTTAGTTTCAAGCTCGAACATCTACAACTTTACGGTAAATTCGGCCTATAACTCATTTCAACTGATGGAGTTTTGAGAACAGTCAATCATATATGTTTTACGTTTGTACAAAAAAAAGAAGAGACTCAAGTTGAAAATTGCTCTAAAGCTGAATTAGTTCGGTATCAACTGAGTTCATCGAGTGATTTTCTTTTTGTTTTGCAGTTACAACACAATATAAAATTCCATCTACATAAAGTTACAAATTATAAACGGTAACATCGAAAGTAAAACAAGATGAGCCAGGAATTCCCCAGAGCAAAAGCCTTTCCCAACCCCCAGAACCTACTACAATGTCAGTTTTAATGCCACACTACCGTCGTTTAATAGAAGAGGTTAGAGATTAGATTAGACTGTCGAGAGATTAACCGTTGAACGTTACTTTCTCACATTTTTTTAATGTAAAAAAAAAAGAAAACTTAACAGAGCAGGTGTGTATTTGACGATGTGCCCTGTCCATTTTTTTTAATTTCATCCTATCACTAAATTTCTTGACAACGATGTTGTGGTAAATTACCGATAGCATACAAACATTCGCGAAAATACAAGAGTTACACAATATAAATTTGAAGGTAGAAGGCAGGATTGTCAACAAGCGCTGCAAACAGCCATATTAATGAATCTTTGCGGTCTGAATACGGAGTAAGTCCTCCCAAGTTGTTGAGGCTCTCAATGGACGTTCACGTGCTCATGTGACGCTATTTCAACAATTAATGGTCAATGTAGTGAATATATAATAGAAACATGAAAAACCTCAATATTTTCACCATTTATTTTCTCTTGCGTTTATATATTTTATCTACACTTGTCAGTGCAAAAACAAACATTCAAAAACCACAGATAACAATGGTGTCTTTAAGAAGCAAAGAAAAAAAAGAAAAGAAATCTAAGACAATTCTTGTAACAATTTATTACAGAGCGCGTCATATGTAGTGTCTAATAATTACATCCATATGTCTGCTGATTCGAAACGGAAAAACTAAAGTGTATCAATGATATTGATGACAGCTTTTTTAAAAACGTGTTCACTCGGAACATTCAACATATCTCTCGATAATCTAGTGAACATACGTGCTACCCTTAATGAGAAACAATGGAAACGGGCCGTATTCTGTGTTGCTTCGACATACAAACCGTTAACATTTGTCCGTGTAATCGGAACCCATTTGAAGAACTTTTCCTTCGCGACAATGGAACTATTGTTGTAAATTTTCCAACCCATCATAAGATCCGCGACTTTCCGCCTGTCTATCAAGGAAGAAAGACCTAGGTTAGCCAATCGACAAGAATAAGAAGGAAGTGCACGTGGATAATCAGGATTAGGAAAGCATCGGTAGTATACAATACGAGTAAAAGCTTCAAGTACTTTCTCGATAATTTTGCAGTCTTTTTTATAATATGGATTCCAGAAGCAAGATGCAAATTCTAGATGAGGAAGTATATATGTGGAAAAGCATTTGAGTAGAATAACTGGGTCGTTGATGGGAACAGCACGTAGGAGTGAATACATGGCTGCCGTTGCTTTGCTCACTCGATCTTCAACAGCTGGGCCTCTGCGCAATGATGAGACAACTTGTACTCCCAGGTCGCGAACTTGGTTGACACGTGATAACAGAACATGGCAGATTGAATAGGAGGCGATGAGAGATTGGTACCCTATATGCAGATGAAGAGTTTTACTGGGAGACAAGGAGAGTTGATTACATTCACACCAAACAGTAATAGCATCGAGTGCAAGTTGTAGTTCTTGACTTCGCTCTAAAAAGGTATCTTTGTTATAAGACACATACACTTTAATATCATCGGCAAATGCTTGGAAATGCACATTAGGGAATTGAGCTAGTACATGGTTCAAATCAGTTATGTATAAGATGAATAGCAGAGGTCCAAGGACAGAACCCTGGGAAACCCCTGATGTCACATTAAATTGAGGAGAACGAGTCCTACCAATGCGAACTGAAAAAGTGCGATCTGTCAAGAAGGATTCCAGAAACAATAACAATTGAGATGGTATACCATAATGTCTACACTTGTAGAGAAGCTTAGGAATACTAATTGTATCGAAAGCTCGAGAAAAATCGAGATATATGACATCGGTGGAAAGTCCACTCCCTAGCGCTCTCGTCCAGTCTTCCTCACACATCAATAAATTGGTGACAACAGAAGCCTTCTCTCGAAAACCGTGCTGATAATTAGACAACACATCGAATCTTTCTAGATGCTCTATAATAGTCTTACGAAGTAGGCGCTCTATTGTCTTCGATGCAGGGGACAATATCGATATGGGCCTATAGGAAGAAGGAGACGAGGGTTCTTTGCCTTGTTTAGGAATTGCGGTCACAAAAGAATGCTTCCAAATAGCAGGAGTCGAAGATGTGATAAGACAGAAGTTGTATATGTGGGATAGAGGAACCGAAAGCGAAGAATGACACATTTTGAACACAAGCTGAGGAATTCCATCGGCACCGGTACTACCCGTGTATTTCAATTTAGACAAAGCACGTGAAACAGTATACGGAAGAAAGATACTTAGATTAGCTTGTGGAAGAATGGGATCTCCAGCGGGGCGGGGTAACAAACCGTCATCATGGGTAAAGGAAGAGGCAAACTCAGCTGCTAGTAAGTCACATTTACTTTGAGAGTCAGTCAAAACAGAACCATTTCGATCAATGAGAAAACGAGGAGGATTGGGTTTGGGACGTGTGAGAGAAGAGATATGCCGGTACAAATTACGAGAGGATGTGAGCCTTTTCTTGAGGCAGTGCTTATTCCACTTGTTGAGTTGTTTAAGTAGATCACAACTAGCTTTTTCATACAGTTTTCGAACAAGTGGGTAACGAATATTGCGAAATAGTGCATCTCGATAAGAGATCAAGCTACGAATATGGGGTGGATAGGCAGAGAAAGACGAGCGAGGGGCCTTCATTGGAACATACAAGGACAGAGCGTGGTGGAGGAATAGTAGGAAGCGAGAGTAAAGGTCATCTACACAAAAGAACATATCGAAAGCAGCTTCCCAATCTATAGAGGACAAGTAATCATTCAAAGCAGAAAAATCAGTTCGAGAATAGTCTGGAACATGTTCAACGTCGATACGGTCCAAGCATATATGTATATTGGTATCGAATCCTAAATGATCACAAGACGGAAATGAGGGAATAATACGGGACTCGGAGAAAAGAGAAGGATGAGATGTAACGAACCAGTCAAGTGATCGGTTTTGGCGCGTTGGGAGGCGGCACAGAAACGAGAGGTTGAAGGAGGAAATCAGAGAATGAATTATATTATCGGAAAGACTAACAGGAGGACTCAGGGAATCAGAATTGAAATCGCCCACCAGGAAGAAGGGATGATAAGATGTTGAGAAAAGAAAAAATCACAAAAAACTCTGGTCTGATCGGAACTATAACTGGGTGGACGGTAACACACAACAATTCGTAGAAAACAAATTGAAATAAGAACATCGATGGCTATGACTTCTGTACGAGAGAAATCTATTGATGGCTTAGTAAAAGAGTATACATCACGAATAACAATGCAAACACCACCGCCTCTAGAGTCACGGTCCGTTCTCACAACAACATAAGGGAGATCTCCAACAATTTCACAATCCTTAATCCTACCATGGAGCCAAGTTTCGGACAACGCTACAATATCTGGCTGCTCAGCTTCTAGAAAAATTCGGAAGGCTGCTAGTTTATTACATATAGAGCGCATGTTAAAATAGAAGAACTTGAGAGAATTCTTACCCGGACATGATCTTAGTTTGACGGGAAAGAAGATAAAGGTCTAACAGTTTGCAGCCTCGAACGACGAATAGCGTCGGCTTCTGCTCTTGGTATCACTTCTCCATTGTAGACAACGACGTCTTTCCCCTCGGACACTAGTCTTCTTTTCTCTTGCCGAAGCAAGAACTCCTTCTCTCGCATTTCTTTGGTCAGACTTGGCCGAATGAAAATGTTTCTGAAGCGGTTGTCATTCCGAAGTGAAGAGGCACGTGCGAGAAGTTGCCGCTGAAGTGACTTCGCTGGAAGAATGACCTTCAGCGGTCTGGAGGCCGGTCGCCCATTAGAGTTGTGATTGATACCCATCCGAAAATGGGCCAGTCCGTGAACAGCTACGCCAGCTGCGTCGAGTAGCGAGAGAACCAGAGCGTTGTCATGAGCTGTTTGTGAAGAAGGGAGAGCAGTAGGATCCGGATGTTCTGGAGCCTTTTCGATGACAATAGATCGGAGTCTTTTGTCCTCTTCAATTTCGTGCTGGATTAAGTCGACGGTGGGGGACTGAGTGGAATGTATATCTGATAGTTTCTTGATGACAACAGCGCACGTCTTCAGGAGTAGCAAGACGTGAGGAGGCAGGGAAGGCTTCTTTGCTTCTGATTCGGCAGAAATACAGCTGTCGAGTGCTGAAGTCAGAGCAGCAACTCCAGTAGGATCACAATCGTTGGAAGAAATTTTTTCGGCTCGTCTTTTGGGAGGCATTTTGGGCAGTGAGAGGCATTTTGCGTTTGGAATGAACTTCCTGAAGAGGAAAAGTGTCGCTTGATAGAGATATTTCAATCTATTAAATGATAGAAACAGCACAAATACATATCAGACTCATCTGCAAGTAAGTGAAATGTATCAATTTTTTGTATCCCCCTTTTTCACGGTTCCTCGGTCGACGAAGAGTTATGCCAGTCTCCCTAACACCAACCAGGTCCAGAAAATAACTAGCAGTTCCTTATTTTTCTTGATGAAAGCTTCATAGTCAGTAGATGAATCAACAACTTTCCTTCTCAGCCAGGAGAGAAAGTTCATCCCTTGACAAGATGAAGTAAACAAGGCATTCTGATTGCTTTCCACTATTCATACATGACTTGAGGTGATGCAAGTATCATTTATACACTAACAAATTGTTTTTGTTCAAGCTCCTACGATGAAAGCGTTTTCACAAATATCTAACGCTTTAACATCTGTTGTAGAAAAAAATAAAGAAAAAAGTTACCACGACCAATGCTAAAATCATTCTAAATACAGAAGCAAATATTTCCCCCTTGTTAAAATTCGAGAGACATTTCTGAGGACATTCAAACACTCATCTCCGTTGGAATCAGAAAATTCTGCAACGTTAAAAACCCAGGATTCTACAGGCTTACTGATGCTTAAAGTAAGACAAAAAGTCGACTTTCACGAATATCAACAATTGGATCGGAGGTAAAACTTTCTGCTCTACACATCCTGCGGTGGATTGCAGTCGTCGTTGATTTTAGGGTAGTGAAACAAAAATGCGGAGTATTGTCGTGTCCATGTATGGCATGGTTTAGATGGACGCAACAGAGACCTGATCCTCGAGTTCGTCAAGTGCCTGAACTCTCAATGTCAACGGATCAACACAGTGCAACAATTGGATCGGAGTAACAACTTTCTTAACCTTGAGACAGAAATTTTTTTCAGAAAGCTTTCTAGCTTCATATTAGACAGAGTAAACGCATTCAGCAACATGAATCATTGCTTTTACAGCAAAATACTTTTATTATGGACGAGTCTACACATGCTGATGCTGGAAAACATTACAATAAGGATCGATTTGGTGCATACTGTCATACTATGTAGACATAAACTTTGAGTTGCAGTCTAGAAGAAAGATCAAGTCTCAAAGCTATCTGAGTGGCTTCAGTTTGAAGAAAATCAACGTATCAATTTTTCTCTCTTTCTCTCTCTCTCTCTCTTTTGTTCATTCTCTCGAAAATCAGATAGAGAATTCAACACAACACAATGACACTCTGCATTGTCTGACGAATAACTGCCGTGAGAAAGAGGTATAACCTTATTAGATGTTTACAATTTCTGTCTGTGTTTGGTGGTGTTCGTTGTTTGAAATGTTTTGGAAAACTAAGACGTATATATTAACAAAAATTATACACTTGATATAAAAAATATCAAGCGATAAAAGAAAAAAAGTAACAATTCAATTTTACACTGAAGAGAAAATAACAAATAAAAGATAACATAAATTAAAAATAATTCTTCAAATGCTAAGTTACGCAGTTACGAAAAAATTGGACTTTTTGACATTAAAATTACAGTTACAGTCACTTTCTAAAATGTAATCCAACGGAACAGAGTTATGCATATTATACGATTTTCGTATTTTGATTATCTCTTTGTGAATTTATCCAGCGGAAATGTAATCCAAAATGTAATCCAAAATCAAAAAGAGATAATCAAAAAACGAAAATCATATAATAAAATAATAATATGCATTACTCTGTTCCGTTGGATTAATGTTCCGCTGGATAAATTCACAAAGAGATAATATTTTTCTGTAGAAACACTTGAAGATCGTTGCGTTGTTGCTGACCTAGTATTTATTCATAGAATCGTATTCTGATTGTGATTCTTCCACACACATAAAAAAGGTCAAATATGGAAGTTTTGGAAACGGTTAAAACCGCCAAATCAGCACCAATGTTTAAACCGCCTTATTTGGCGGTTTTAACATTGAAATTAATTGTTTTTTCACACAATGTATGATAGAGCATAATAGGGTTTTTGAGAAGATGGAATCTTATGAGGAGTGAGGGTTGCAGAGGCTTCAGGCGACAATATAAGATGGTATTTTTTAAGCTGAGGTCTGTTGGGCGTCGTTACAAAGCGGCCATTCGAGTAGGACGAAGAAGGAAAACATTGGGCATGAATTATTGGTCCACCATTTAAATAGAAGTGTCACCAAATAAAATAGTAACGCCCACCAAATAAAATAGTAACGTCCACCAAATAAAATAGTAACATCCACCAAATAAAACACTAACGTCCACCAAATTTTTTTTGTTGTGAAATTCACCACGGCATTTTTTTCTCACCTGACACCAACCTGTTGGTTTTTTCCACCAAATTAAAAGTCCACCAATTTTTTTCGTGAAATTCACCACGGCATTTTTTCTCACCTGAAACCAAAGGTTTTTTTCTCACCCTACATCACACCAAACTTTTTCTGCTCTCTCAGTGAGTTGTTTTTGATGGTTTTTTTGTAGTGGAGGTAATTTTCGCGGGAGTAAAGTTTTTTATGAGTGTTTTTTGTTGTTGAATGTTTTCTTTAGGTCATTCTGTTGAATGTTTTGTTTCATATTTAATTTAAAAATAGGTTACTTCTGCAGTTTAAGTGGCTGCGCTCGTGGGCTTTAAACGTTTTGGTTTCGGAAAATTTTTTCATGTGATATCATTTTGAGCATCAGGGACTTTGGTTCTTGAAAAAAATTTTTGTAAAAAATTTTTTTCAGAAAAAACAACAAAATTTCCAGAAAAAACTTCTTTTTTTTCTTTAGCGTGGTTTATATCTATATAAAAATTTATAAATTTATCTATAATAGCTAGAAAAGATTTTAAAAATGAAAAATTAACCTGATTTTGCAACTGCAAAAAATTATTTTTACATTAAAACGCTGGTACTTTTTTACTTCGTCTGGTAGGCGCGTCGCGGCCCCCTTCGCGTCGCGGCCTCTCAATTTATTAATTTTTTTCTCTTTCTTTCTTCTTTTTTTTCCTTTTTAAAAAAAATATCTTTAAAAATTTTGGGGAAAGGAAAGGGGGGAGGGGGAGGGGGTTTACCTAAGCAGGGAAGGGAGGGGGGGCCCTAAAGGGGGAAGGGGGGAGGAAGAGGGCCCTACCTAAGCAAGGAGGGGTGTGGGCGCTAGGGAGGGGGGGGGGGAGGGGGAAGGGGGGGGCCTAAAGGGGGGAAAGGGGGCCCTAAGGAGAAAGGGGGAAGGGAGTTTTCATGAATAAAATCTCTTTCTGAGAAAAAAAAATAAAAGCCACGACGCGGGCCGAGACGCGAAGGGGGCCGCGACGCACCTACCAGACGAATTAACAAAGGGCCAAAACGCTTAGGCTTAGGAAAAAGTTGGCTCTAATCTACTTTAACCTTCCAAAGATTTTTTCTCAGAAAGAGATTTTATTAATGAAAACTCCCTTCCCCTTCTCTCCTTAGGGCCCCCTTCTTCCCTTTAGGGCTTTGGGGGTGACTGAAACTGCAGTTGAGTCCAAAAATTTTTTTTGTGAAAAAATGAAAATTTTTTTGCAAGAACCGGAGTTTCTGCAAGAACCAGAGTCCTTGATGCTCAAAATGAACATCTATGAAGAAAAAAATTGAAACCAAAGCGTTTAAAGCCCACGAGCGCTGCCACTTAAACTGCAGAATTGCCTATTTTTAAATTATATCTGAAACAAAACATTCAACAGAATGACCTAAAGAAAACATTCAACAAGAAAAAACACTCATAAAAAACTTTACTCCCGCGAAAATTACCTCCACTACAAAAAAAAACCATCAAAAACAACTCACTGAGAGAGCAGAAAAAGTTTGGTGTGGTCTAGAGTGAGAAAAAAACCTTTGGTGTCAGGTGAGAAAAATGCCGTGGTGAATTTCACAACAAAAAAAAATTTGGTGGACGTTAGTGTTCTATTTGGTGGACGTTACTATTTTATTTGATGGACGTTACTATTTTATTTGGTGGACGTTACTATTTTATTTGGTGGACGTTACTATTTTATTTGGTGGACGTTACTATTTTATTTGGTGGACGTTGCTATTTTATTTGGTGGACGTTACTATTTTATTTGGTTACACTTCTATTTAAATGGTGGACCAATAATTTTTCCCCGAAAACATTACGGCAGGGTTGTTCATGGACGTTACATCGCAGCCGTTCCGGGGAAAAGAGAAGAGAGAAAAATGACATCGGGAGGTATGACGTGTATAAAAGTCGTTCCGAAAACACATCAATCTATCCTAAAGTACGGTAACTTTGGTTTTTTCTTTCATTCCCCGTTTCTCTCCTTTCTTCACTCCTGGTTTGTCCCCCTTTCCCATTTTTGTTTTCTCCCTTTTTCCCATTCCCGGTGTCTTCCTTTTCCCATTTCCGTTTTCTTCCCTTTTTCCATTCCCGTTTTCTTCGCCTTTTCCATTCCCGATTTTTCCCTTTTTCTCATTGCCGGTTCCTCTCCCCCCATTTTTCCCTCTCTCATTCCCGGTTCCTCCCTCCCTTTCCCAATCCTTTTTTTCCCTTCTTTTCATTCCCGGTTTCTCCCCCCTTTTCCCTTCCCCGGTTTCTCAGCAATCATATTTTGTGCTCGTTGAACAGAAATACTCGAAAAATTTCCTTTTATTCTTGAGTACATAGCAACGAAAAAACGAGCAACGAGCACATCATTTAAATTTTAAAAAATTTTGCATCATAGCATCATCATGCAGCATATTTAGATCAAAAAATTTTGCATTTTACATTTTAAAAAATTGATCAAAAAATTTTGCATTTAAAAAAAATTTAGATCAAAAAATTTAGATCAAAAAATTTTGCATTTTTACATTAAAAACGCTTAGGCTTAGGCAAAAGTTTACGCTAACGACGCCGTACGGCTTAGGCTAACGAGACCGTTAAAGTGTCCAACTACTCGTTCGGTACTCCATACTCGCCTGCCACGACTTGGTATTTGAAACTCTTTGCCTCCGATGAATAAATAAATTTATTTCAGCAATTTCTTATTGGCCAACAGTTAACTCAGTAACGAAAACTAGTCACAGAAAAATCCAAGCGAAATTCACAGAAATTTGCTAGAGAAAAATAACTTGAGTGCTCGTGAAGCTTAGAGACTAGTTGTTTATCCGGCCTTGAGAAAGAATAAATTAAATTACGGGATTGAGCAAATTAAATTTGTGGCCTTGTGTACTTTAAATGAATAGTTTAATAGTGAGTTAAATTATGTGTTTACTTTAAGCGAAACACAAATGTTAAACTTCAAATTACTCTTTCTACTCAATAAAAACTGCTTGACATTCTGGAGATCTGGAAGACTTCTGGAAGGGAACGGCTGGCTCGGCTTACGGCTACGCACTCTAGGCTCACACAGCAACGCTTCTAACTTGAGTAATTAAACCAAGTTGGAGTTTAATTATAAAACAAACAAAAACACAAAATGCTAGTAATAATTTCTAGCGAGGGAGTAAAGACGCAGACAACTTAGCTGCGTAGCTAGACTGTGTGAGCGCGCGTGCTAGGCAGTCAAAGAACAACGGAGCGAGCCGTGTACGAAGGGTCAAGATTGAGTAAAAGGGTAGTCACCGACAACAACCGTATCAAATAAATGCCACTCTGCACTGTCTGGCGTCTAGTATGCCCATGAGTATATAAGAGCCAGAAAAGTTTACGCAAAATTCGTATCCGTTCGAAAACTACTCAATTCATTACTTTGTTTTGAGGGGACTCTTTCCTATTCCCTTTGTGCTTGTTTGAAACAATGAAGTGGTCGTTATCACACGAAATTGCGGCTCTTATAGACTCACGAGCATACCCTGTGTCTTGTATTGCAGACATTGGAATACATACTAGACGAAAAATTGGCTTTAAATGCTACGGTTTCGAAAATTTTCTTCACAGGTGGGCACTTTTTCACTTTAGGGTCCCCCTCCCAGAGGTTCGATGGGGTCATACTTCTTGTATCCGAATACGACTACCTTATCATATTTCAATGGATCTCGCACAGATTAGCATCATATTCAAATCCGGTACCGTATTTAAATTGTTTCGCTGTCTACTAAATTTATGGGACGTGGATAGCTCTCATTCTTAGTTATTTTATGTTTGTTATTAGGTTTGTTTATTAATTATATACTAATAAACAAAAAAAAACAAAAAAAAAAACTAAAACCTCACGAACAGGGTTTAATTACCCAAGTTTGAGGTATCCCACTACCCTCTACCTCCCCCTCCCCCGCTCAATCTATCTCTATCGCTTCTCGGCTGTGTTGGCGAATCAAGGAATATTTGTTGGTTGTTTGTTTGAAAAAAAATGAATGTGGAAAGAAAGTGGCAGGCGAGCAAATTTAAGTGAATCAAATAGTATTCAGTTAGCAACGAAAGTAATATCTTAAATTGGCGACTACACTTCTGACTTACTTACATTTACAAAAAGCTGTTTTTACATTAAGGAGATTATTTTTACATTGAAAGCGCTTAGGCTTAGGAGAAAGTTTACGCTAACGAGGGCGTACGGCTTAGCTAACGAGGCCGTATCAAGACAATGACCCGACTGACCTGACCCAATTGAACCTCTGGGATGGGGGGGCTAAAGTGAAAAAGTTCCCATAGGTGATCATTCTGCGCATCTGAGACTCCGGTTCGTGGAAAAATTTTTTTACATCAACAAAACATTAAAGAATTATTTGTACATCAAACAATATTTTAACATTAAAAGCTCTTAGGCTTAGGGAAAAGTTTACGCTAACGAGGCCGTACGGCTTAGGCTGACGAGTCTGCGGATCTTGACCAGGTCTGCGGTCTGCGGGTGACCAGGTCTGCGGATCTCAAATTACATGTTTGAAATACTTAACCGCTTCTTAGAATTAGAAAAGACATTGCTATCGAATAAGACATTGCTTATAAGACATAAGAAAAAAGATAAGAAAAAAATAATATAAGATAAGAAGGCACTTTTGCAGTTTAGGGCCCCCTCCTAGAGGTTTCATGGGTCATACTTCTGACTCATTTACATTTACTTTTTACGTTATTTTTACATTAAAACAGTTAATTTTACATTGAAAACTATTTTTACATTAAAAAAAAACGCTTAGGCTTTGGAAAAAGTTTACGCTAACGAGGCCGTACGGCTTTGACGAACGAGATCGTATCAAGAAAATTCCACTCTCATCTGACCCAATTTAACCTCTAGAAGGGGGAGGAGGCTAAACTGCAAAAGTGTCGATAAGAAAAACAGAAGAGTAAGACAAAAGACATTGCTATCGGATTAAGCAAACACAGTAAATTATTATATTTAGATTTTGAACAAAACAAAAACATGAAAAATTTACCGGATTCATTTCATTTTACATATTAAAGAAGAGTCGCATATACGAGTAAGTCCTACAATTTAGGAATAAGCAAACGACTTCTTCTTACTTGTGAAATTTTACATTACACTTCTTCCTCCAGTCATTTCATTCCTTTCGTCATGAAGTATAACTTTGATTTAAACAAAGTCTCCCATGGAAATTGCATACACATTTAGGCAACGACTGTTTATCGGGTTCACAACGCGGACTGGCCGCCACAACACAAAACAATTCAAATCACATGATGAATATAATCCTGTTTTCACTCACGGCTCTGTGGAAGTAAAAAAGAGAGTTCAGCAAAGCTAGTAGATGAAAAATACGTTTTCATCTTCACTCAGTACCTATAAAAGTAACTTTTTTCCTGATTAAAACAGTAGATATTTCCTCGCCTCATTAATACAGTGTATTAAAATATTCTTCTAAGTTTATTGATGCTATTTATATTAGGGAATTTTTTTCGGGAATTTGAAAATTTAATAGATCTAATTTGCATTACTCGGATATACGTTTAATTTTTTTATTGTTCTCAGTTTCCATTATATTGGACTGCTTCTTTCGTATTTTATGATCAGCAAGATTAAATCCGGCATTCAACTTGAGACCTCAACGTGTCTAGAACATATCTTCATCTTTCGTCTTCAATTTGCATTTCGATGAATTTCCGAGGTTGCTTGACATTTATGACGTCTGTGCTTGTAAATTGAGAGGAGAAAGCATGCCATGAAGAAGAAGAAGATGATGATGATGAGGATGAGATAAGGTGAAAGAAAAGATGATTAGATAAGAGAAAGGCATCAGTCGTTTATTTCTGAAGTGCACTGATCGACGTAAGAAAGCGCTTGATGGAAGCTACAGAGGATAAGGCGAGAGAGTGATGAGACCCCGCACAAAATGCTATTGTCAGTAACCTTCCGATATCGGAAGCCAAAAATGTTAAGAGAATTGCACATACATATACAGCTTGAAAAACGGCAAACTGAGTCCTTCTCTATTAGGTTCGGATTCAAGTGCGGACTTCTCGGAAGATATAACAGAAGAAGAAAGATGGGAGGGGGTCAATCTTAAAGTTTGTCAATCTTGAAAAAATTTAACAGTTAAATGTTCGAATTTCTAAATTTTTTCTTCAAAACACTTTATCTCAATATCACAGACATGAAGCGCCAAAAATCCAATACCTTTAGATGTTGAAATTGAGAGAGGGGAGAAGTTGATCTAGTTTGGACGATACGACTTCAATGTGTCCGATTCCGGCCAGAAGCCGGGTTCTATCTTTTAAGGCCAGCAGATATGTAAGGAAAAGCTATAATAGTTGACCACTCAAGTTTTGTGAACGATAAAGAACAGTTCAGTGACTCATTCGTATTGTGTGTAACTTCTTCCAGTCCATGGATAATGTTCAAACTCATGTTCAAACGCTTTATTCTCGATGACATGGGACATGAAGCGCCATTGATTCGAACTACTCCAGCTTCTTATAAATTTCTTGATGTTGAGAACGAGAAAGTAGAATGTAGACTGAAGTGTCGATCAGGGTTTGGACGATACAGCCTCAAGGTGTCGAATTCCTGCTAGAGACCGGAATCCTTCATTTTGAACGATAAAAATAAAGATTGAGAAATGAGTCGACCGATCTCAGCCACGACGAATTGAAGGAATGGATGATGTATTCAAACAAAATCCAGATAAAAAAAATAAGTTACCAGCGGGAAACAGACCTAACTTGTGTAGGTTTAAAAACATTTTTGTAACAAGCAACAGGATAGAAGGAAAAGTTTAACAATAAATTCTGTATTAAGCTTTTTCCCATGCATTTTTTTATCAATAAAAGTTTTGCATATGAAAAAATGTCGAAAAACTGAAAAAGATAACTGAATAATAGATCTCGAACAAAGTATACCAAGACCAGTGTGGCTACAAGCAAACTGCGAGTAGAATTCTTTGCAATGTAATAAAATTCAGAAAATATAATACGTAACGGGATTAAATCCAGCCACCTTTAGCATCTCTGTCCTGTAGTTCGAGCACGTTACCATGAAATTGCATTTATTCCAGACAGTTTGGAACACTTTTCGAAACTCAATGCACTATGTTCACAAAAAAGTGTGGAATTATTAAAGTATGCTAAAAGTGCATGCATTAAAAGTATGAATAATCATACCTAAAAGTATGCCAAAAGCATGAAATTGAAGTATTCTATTGTCACACAAGAATGAAACTGTTCAAAATTTCTTACAGTATACTGAAAACTTCTCTGTCTAATAAAGTCCGGTTGACATAGGTTGCTTCATACATATATGTATGTATAGTAGTCCTCTCTATCACTCTTTATTAAAAGAAGCTTACTTTCAATCTATGACTACTCATTAATCAAACTGTTGGTAGCATACATACTTTGCTTTTATGAATAGTATTACCTCAATGTATGACTACTCATACATTGGACAAGTATGAATAGTCATACTTTATATGTATACATATGTATATGCCGTTCTCAATACCATTAAGTATGAAAAAGTATGACTATTCATACTCATTTTTTGTGGTGTAAAAGAAATTTTTAAAACTGATTTAACGGAAGCAAAGAAAATCACTCGCAAAGACAGGTGTCAGTATGGTGGTTGATTTGATTCCTATTGCTCTTCGATCAGGTTTTTGCAATTTAGAAATTTCAGAATAGTTTGTTTTTTAAGCTTGGAAGAAAAAATGAAAGTTGCAAGAGGAAAAGTTAGGCTTAGGCCATTATTTTCGTAGTTATTTGATTGTTACTATATGTATTATGTATTACTGTTCCCAATTCTGTATTAGAATCGTGGACAACAATGCTTCCTGACGAAAAAGAACCATTTTTGGTTGTTTTTAAAAATTGTTTTTAAAAAAGTTTGTAAAATAACATTTGCTCTAATATAGATCCATATGTCTGTGAGTTTAGAAATATGAAAAAAACATAATTGTCTATGCTGTTCAAAACATTTCAGATCGTTAACGCCTGAGATGAACCTTTGGCACACTTCTCCCCTACAAAATAAAGAAGGACCGCTTCAAAGACTGTTTACTGATGACTAGAAGTGGGTAGCCTACTGCAGCGTCAAGTTTAAGCGCCAGTGACTCAGCGAAGACGTGCAGTCAGGGGCGATTCCAAATCCCCGGAATGCACCCTTATGCTGTGTTTGGCGGTACTCGCGCTGTGTATTCCGAGCTGCTACCCACTGGTATGACTTTTGCTACCCACTGGTATGACGCAGAAGTTTTCAGTGCATAATTTGGCAGAGTCCAGTGAACTATAGTGGTTCGTGAAGTTTCAGAAGCTGCTGAATCTGGAATGAGAATATATATATGTACATATATATGTTTATTACGTGTAGTAAGCAAATTCTACAATACAATACACAAGGTAAATATCATAAAGTATAAATGAAAAAGTTAAACACACAACAAAAGGCAGAAAAATTCGAGCAATCGATTAGATGGATTAACAAATGCATAAACCAGTATACTTTCCCGAAATAATACCTCCCGACTTCCGCCGTTCCCGAGCCATGAAGAATAATCTCACATGGGAACTTCCGAGAAAATATTTAAGGTCAAATCACGGTTGCAAGATTTCTTCGGCTCACGCTTACCACGTTCTACTATACGATCTGCTCACGAGATAGGACCACGTAGTGGATTATGATAATGAAAACCGTGTTGACTGAGGTGGCTGTTTGATTTGATAAAGAATTGATCAAAAGATAAAAACTGCGGTTAATCTCTTTTCTCTTTTATAAATATTATCTGCAGGTTTGCTTTTGGGGATATAGTTCAGCGTTACGAAAGGTTTTAAAAAAAGTCATGAAAACGACTGAGCACCTTATTGGATAGTCAAGAGGCATCTGTACCACCTTATTGGATAGTCAAGACGCATCTGTACCACCTTATTGGATAGTCAAGAGGCATCTGTACTACCTTATTGGATAGTCAAGAGGCATCTGTACCACCTTATTGGATAGTCAAGAGGCATCTGTACCAATGCTGTTTGTTTGACCTCCAAGGGCTACTGGCGTTATTTAGTCTTCTCTGTATTTAACCTGACATCTATCTATGCAATAAGATTAGAAGCTGATATTCTTTGACCTTTCAAATTTCTCAAGGGTTACACTCACGTGCATGTGTTACGATCGCACCTCCTATTATGATTTCCACAGAAACAGAAACTTACTTTTTCACTCTTTCGCTTATCAGACATCTCGAATTTTTAGGAAATTACCGGTCAGTCTTCTCAGGAATCAGACCAATCTAAGTTTTCGGATGAATTTGTAACTGCTGGATGTTCCAGATGTCTTAAACATCAACAGCAGTTTATAATAGTCGTTCGTTCTCGTTCTCGTTGTGGTTTCTTCTTCTCTTTTCATTTTTTTTTTAAAGTTCTGTCAGCAGAGTCTTCCTTGTGTTACATTGCAGAATGTATTTTAATAAAGGAATAAGTAGTTTAAAAAGTTTATGATGTCAGAAGCTAGCCTCCATCAAAAATCGAATCTCGGTAGATTTCGCGCCCAAATAATATTACAAGAAAGAGAGAGGATAGTTTAAGAGAATGAATTAGAAAAAAAATGGAAAACTTTTAAAAAATTTTACCACTGCTTTTTTTATGCCAACAGTTTCAATTTTCTCTCATCCTCTCTGGCAGATTCTACAAAATATCCTTTTCCCCGTATGTCTTATGGAGCGTTAGAATATCACTTTTCACTTTGCTAACTGATTTTTTTTCTGCTAACTGATTTTCTGCTATCTGGTTTTTTTTAACGCTCCAATGTCTCACCACGGAAACATGGACTACGGTAAAAAGAAAGAACCTAAAATGTGTACAATTAGTGAGAGAAATATAACGTTTTCTCCGAATTCTAACGCTCCATTAGAATGCATGTGTTCTTTCTTTTTACCGTAGTCTATGTTTTCGTGGTGAGACATTGGAGCTTTCAAAAAAACCAGATAGCAGAAAATCAGTTAGCAGAGAAAAAAAATCAGTTATCAAAGTGAAAAGTGATATTCTAACGCTCCATAATTCTCCTTCTATGTCTCTTGCATCTTTGTCCTCCTCTTTCTCCTTCTCTCTCCCTCTGTCCCCTTTTCTCTCCCTTCATACCTACTTTTATTTCTCCCATTCTCTTTTCTTTTCTCTCTCTCCTTCTCTTCTTCTTCTCTCTCTCTCTTCCGCTCTCGCTATCCTTACGGGTGGTCCATAAATAGTGTTACAAATTGGAATTGTTATACCTTTTTTCAAAACAGAGAAAATCATCTCAAATTAACATATTTTATCAACAACATAAATGTCAACATTCACGCAAAAGTTCAGCTCAAACGATCTCCTTTTGCCCGAACTACAGCTCGAAGTCTCTTTGGGAACGCCTCCACCACTGTACGAAGGTATTCGACTCCGATGTTGTCCCATTCTGCCTGAAGGGCATTCTTCAGGGAATCAATATTTGGGTGGGAGCGAGAGTTTACCTTGGACTCCAAGTAGGCCCAAACGGAATAATCGAGCGGGTTCAGGTCGGGTGATGAGGCCGGCCATTCTGCTGTTGTGATGAAGCCGGGAAAATTTTCCTTGCACCACGTTTGAACCTTTTTAGCTTTGTGGGCTGGTGCTGAGTCTTGTTGAAAGGTCCATGTCCTCTGATTGAAATGCGATTGAGACCATGGATGGAGCACGTCTTGCAGAACATGTTTCAGATAGTATTCCGTGTCGATCTTGACGCCTTTCTCGACGAAAACAAGCGGTGTTTTTCCTGTTGCGCAGATCCCCGGCCAGACCATGACTTGAGTTGGATGTGCACTGCGTTGGACCGTTCTACCCTTGCTATCGGCTTGCTCTGCGTCCTTCGCAAGCACTCTGACGTTTTGGGAGTTGTGGACTTCTTCCACAGTGAACAGCTTTTCGTCAGAGAACACCATATTGAAATGTTCGCCTTGTTGCGTACGACGAAGAAGGTCGCGACATCATTTGACTCTTTCCGACTTGTTGCGAGCCGACAGAAAAGCGGCCTTCTGTGTACGATACGACCTGAGTCCCAGCTCCTCCGTGACTATTCGTCCCAATGAAGTTCGGCTCATCGGGAGCTGCTGCGCCATCTGTCTGATACTTCGTCGTGCATTTCGGTTGATCCGACTCCGAACGGTTTCGATGAGTTGTGTCGTGCGAGCAGTGCGAGGACGACCTCGCCTTGGACGGTCCAAAGATGTGCCAAGCTCCTCGAATCGTTTGATCGCTCGATACACTGTCATGCGAGGCAGGCGAAGCGTTTCAGCAATGCGAGCAGGGGCGTGGCCAAGAGTGTGTAGGCGAATGATCGCAGTTCGCAAGCGATTCGACGCTGTCATTACCCTAAACATCGATGGATTCAATCGAAACTCACTTGACACGTATAAAAAATTACGGGGAATCGGAAAAAACAAGAAAAGTGACCGCTACGTGCGGTCACTTCCTCAGGAAATGTTCTCAAACATTTGTAACTTTATTTATGGGCCACCCTGTACATCTCCCTATTAACTTAGAAGGTAAGTGAGGAAAAGAAGCAAGAGTATTACGAAAGATATTGAAACCGGGATTTGCGCGATTTCGTCGAACAAGGAGTCAAACTGAATGCCATTAACTACCTGAACGACATTCTCATGAACGAAGTACTTCCCTGGAGCCAGGCTCACTTCGCGAGACGCAAATGGACGTTCCAGCAGGACTCGGCGCCCGCCCACAAGGCTAAAGTGGTGCAAGACTGGTGCAAGACCAATTTCCCCTCCATGATCACATCCGCCGAATGGCCTCCGTACTCACCTGATTTGAATCCTCTGTACTTCTCTGTGTGGTCGGTCCTTGAGCGCAAGGCCTGTGCTTCACCACACGTGAATTTTTAAAGTTTGAAGGTGTGGGATGATCTTGACGTCGCTTACCTGTCCACCACGTTGGGTGCCTTCCACAAGCGACTCCGCACCTGTGTCAAGGAGAAAGGAGGGCTGTTTGAAATTTTAAAACCCAGTTATATCCCAAACTATTTGAATAAACTTTGATGGAAATTGTGTTTGATTTGCTAAATCCGTTAAGTTTTTATCGGAAAAATACTACACACCTGGGCCCGTATGCAGAGTCATGGACCATGTTATAGGGTGAATCATAGTCTACAAAACAGTGTGATGAACAAGAGAAAGCTTCTTGCATTGATTCGAGTCTCTCGCGTTGTTCTCTTTTCCAACTCACTATTTTGTAGGCTATATTTTATCCTATATTTTGGTACACGACTCTGCATACGGGCCCTGGACTTTTGTTGCACCCTGTACAATATTGGGCATTTTACGAAGGCGAGAGGCGAGGGAGAGTGAGAGTAAACACAAGAGACAAAGTACGTCTTGCCTAAAAATATTGATAACCGCCCCTTCAATATTTTGTTGATATCTTTTCGTTCTGCTGGCTATCATCATCTTCTCTTGGTAGGTCAATCTTCCAATCCAATGAGGTGACAATCAAATTCTTATTAGTTCCGATGTAATTGCCATAGAGTAAAGAAAGGCAGAGTAGGCAAAGGCGACTTCATGAGAGCCACGAATGCATGGAACCTCGCTCTCTTTATGTCGTTTCGATATAATTAGGGGTCAGACTAGAAGGAGTTAACAACCGATTCTTATCGCAAAAAAAACAAGTGATTAAGTAGATTAATTTATTCCCGAAGACCAACTAAATTGAAATTTTTTTAGAGTGTCTGGATGTTCCGCCAAAGCAACTGGATATTCCAATCAAAGGAACTTTTCTTGTTCTATGCGAGACGCAAAAACTGAGCCTCCGGTAAACTTCGGCAAAATCTGTTCCAGGTTTAGCCAACACTCTCTCTTTCGTTTTTGTTCTTTGCAACAAAGCTGCATTCTCTATCTCTATTTTTTAAAACTCTTTTTTCCTTCTCTCTCTTTTTAGTTTTTCTGTCTTGTTGTCTCTCTTCCTCACTGTGCAATTGTTACTATCTCCTTTTTCTCTCTTTCCTTCTTTTTTTATTGCTTTCTAAATACTTCATTCTCTCTTTATCTGTTCCTCTGTGAATCTCTTTTTTCTCTCAATTATTAATTTCTTGTTTTTTCTCTCTCTTCCTACCCTCTTACCTATTTTCTATTTTTTCTCTCTGCATAATGATTTGGTTCCCAGGTGAGCTAAGTTGATGAAGGCGAGGATGTCAAGTAATATGAGAGAGTGTATGAACACTGTATCGAGCATGTTCTGTGGCACTGGTCAACCAGAACGCGAGAGGAGAAAGAGAATAAACAACGGTCGTTAATCGTTCTTCTCGGCATCTCCATATCATCTTGATGTCCCTAATTTTTTCACTCTAACAACATGTATAACTTGATAATTATGCTGATTTTTCATTTTCTCTTTTTTGTACGCATTTTCCAGATTACAGCGTCCAAATTTTTTTGCATATGGCATGTTAAGGCATCGCACACAGATAAAGGATTACGAGGTGAGACATAATGAGAGAAGAGTGAGTAAGACAATAACCCCTCCCGTTCCCTCGTAACGCCTCTCGCTCGTCTCAAGGAGGTTCAGGAACGCTTCCTCCGACGAATCATCATTTGATCAGTTATGAACCCGTTCCCCAACCATACGTCTTGTGTTCTACCACCAGGCTCCCCATCGCATTTTTCTGAGGGAGGAACCGCGACTTCTGGGCAGAGGATGGGCGATCTATCGATGGAGGTCGATTTGCCGCCTATTGAGTCAGCTGTTTCGTTACCTTCTAGTTCTCGATTTATTCGTTTTATACATCGTTTTAAGTCGTCGAGACCCCATTCATGATTCATATTCAATTTTAAGGTGAAAAGGTTCCAGTTGAAAAGCTTTTTTTCTCGGTAGAATAGAAAAATATGTATTTTCACCAACGGTATTGTTTTTTTAACTATCCTCCGAGTGGTGTCGCATTTCAAATAATGTTTTCAGAGAAATAAAAACTTCGATATCATTTGCCTGTAAGAGTTGTACGGCCTTAAATTCTGAGAGAAGATTAACCATTCATTTTGAAATTTGTTTTGCGTCATTTGTAATCGTGACTAACTTTTAGTTTTCATAAGTGAGAACTAATTAAGGCTCTTGTATACTCATGGGCATACTATACGCCAGACAGTGCAGAGTGGCATTTTTTGATACGGTCTCGTTAGCCTAAGACGTACGGCCTCGTTAGCCTAAATTTTTAATCCTAAGCGTTTTTTTTAGAAAAATAAATTTTTAATTCAAAAATAACTTTCGATGTAAAAAAAATTTTTTGATGTAAAATTTTTTTTACGAATTCTGATGAGTCTCTGATGCTCAAAGTAATCAACTATGAAGAAAATTTTCGAAAGCGTTTTTTCGTCTAGTATTCCAATGTCTGCAAGACAAGACGGAGGGTATGCCCATCAGGAAATAAGAGCCCTACTTAAGCTGTCTCAAAAGGGCCGTGCAGTAATAGGATTCCACTAGAAAAATATGTATGACCTCTGAAAGAAAACATGTCTTACTTTTGAATTAGGAATTGTGTGAGTGATGAATTGTGAGTCATTAGCTTTACTGATTGTGTATCTCACCTTGAAAGCTTTAAGACTACAATATTTGTGAGTTCAGCACAACCAAACTTAGACAGGGGTTGGGATTGAAGAAATGAAAATACCGAACGGTCTCTCCCACTAAAACCCTAATGAGAAGAGGACGGGATACATATGAGTAAAAGACAAAAAAGAGCAAGAAAAAGGAATACGAAATGAAAGAAAGTGAAAGAGAAAGAGAAAGAGAAAGAGAAAGAGAAAGTGAAAGTGAAAGTGAAAGTGAAAGTGGAAGAGAAAGTGAAAGTGAAAGTGAAAGTGAAAGTGAAAGTGGAAAAAGAAAGGGAAAAGAAGAAAGAGAGAAATAGTTAGAGAAAGAGAGTAAGAGAGACAGTAATCGAGAGAGTAAGAGAGAGAGAGAGAGTAAGAGGGAGAGTAAGATAGGGAGAGTAAGAGAGAGAGGAGAGTAAGAGATTGGGAAAGTAAGGAGAGAGGGCGAGTAAGAGAGAGAGAGGGAAGGTAAGAGAGATAGATATAGTAAGAGAAATAGAGTAGGAAAGAGAGTGAGAGAAAGAGAGAGTAAGATGAAGAGTAAGAGGAATAGAAAGTAAACTATTTCGCAAATCATGCCTTCATTTCAATTCAATTCATTTCTTTATTCCTTGACATACATTCGTATGACACAAAGGATGGTTCGTGATATATTCACATGAAATGTATCAATTAATTAAAGGCAACGTAAGTTTGAACTTGTATTATGAGTTTTTTGAGGAAGCGCTGGTAGTGCACTTTTGAAAGCGGAGAAGGAAACAAAACGAGATGGGTTGGAAAAGAGTTCCACATATCAAGGCAACGGGAGACAAGTGCTGTGGGATACAGGGAATCTGAAGGGAACATCAATTTCTATAGGATGTGAGTTACGGTGATCCTATGGTGAAGGTAGGGTTTTCAATAGATTATGGTGGTCAATAAGAGTAATGCGGTGTATAATTTTATGAACAAAGCAAATATCAAGAATTCGGCGGCGACTGTATTCGAGTGTGGACGGTATTTCATCTAATGTAATGAAGAAGCTGTTCAGCAACCGCGACGACATCGTATCACCACGGCCAACGTTTAGATTGTGCTCTACGCAACTTTCGGAGGTTATTTACTAGTCATTCGTTCCATTATTCAGCTCGTGTAGATCAAAAAGATTAGCGGAAAGACACACTTCTGAGGGAGGCCGAAAACGTGCAATGAAGAAAGAGATTGTGAAAAAGAGATTTAAAAAGAAAAATTATGAAGAAAAAATATGAAGAAAAAATTTCAAATTTTTCTCGTTCACATAAGCTTTTTTGAGAGTACGTACTTACGGTGCGAATTAGAGAAACACTTCGATAGGTACCTTTTTGTCTTTAAAAAACTAAGTTGACTGAGAGACCTACATTGTGAGGTTGTTCCTACTTGTTAAAAAAAACAGCACGATTGAATAAACTTTTGAACGTATAAACAACTTGTTTTTGTGTTTATTGGAGCCTTCCGAAGTTGTCAAAATTTTGAATTTTGAAAGTTGAATTAAAATTATGAATCAAAATTAAAAAGGATTTAAGTATCCGGCTGAAGACTGGCCTCTCGAGATCAACTTCTACGCCATGAGCGAAGTCTCGACAAGTTATGGCAAGGTTAAACAATTTGAAAGATTGAAAAAACTCGAAATCTTCGCAACGAAAAATTGATTCAAACCTGGGCTCTTCGTTGCTCTTTCAATCTTGATTCGCTAACCGTGCTGCAATGTAAACTTACACAAAGCTGTTTTTTTTTCGTTTGCCACGGATTCATCAGTTCATTAATTTCTAGTCGACGACTTTTTAAATCTCGCTAACAATATCCTTCAGGTGATTTTTTCACGCTCACAACGATGAAAAATTTAAGTAACTTTCCCAGTCTAAATTATCATTTCTCAATAAAACACAGATTTTTTTGTTTCTGATTTACGGTGCAAGTTTTTCTCAAATTAAATTGACTTGTCACAAAACTATTGAGCGTTTAATTTTTTTGTAGAAGTTTCAATAACTTATGGAGCGTTAGAATTCAATTTTTCACTTTGTCAAAGTAATCTCTACAAAGTGATTTCGTTTAATGCTCCAATGTCTCACCACGAATTGCCGTGAGAAGAAAATTGAACTGTGGTACTTTTATATACATATAAAATTACGTTCAACGGTATAAGTTATTTTATATAAAAACCGTAGTTTATTTTCCTTCTCACGGCAATTCGTGGTGAGACATTGGAGCGTTCAACGAGATTACTTTGCAGTGATTACTTTAGCTAAGTGAAAAGTTGAATTCTAGAGATCCATTAGGTTGACTTTTGTTCAAAAAATAGAAGTTTTTAGCGAGACGTTTTGGTAAAGCGGCAGTTTGTTACAAGACAATTTGCGACACGACAGTTTGTTGCAAAAAAGTTTGTATTGCGGTTTTTTTGTTTGGTTAAATCAGGGGTTAAATGGTTACCGGACCAGCTATGTTGGAGCATACATGTTCGCGCCGAGAATAATCTACATTCTCTTGTCCTTCCGTTCTTTTTAACTTTTTCTCTACTTCTCTTTTAACTCTTTTTGCCATTCTCCATGCTTTTTTTCCATTCGCTCGGTGCGTCCAAACATGCCTTAGACCGGCCTCATTCAACGCCTGGGTTAAATGGAAAAAAAGAAACAAAATGAGGGAACACAGCGAATAAACAACGAAAAACCGAAAAAAAACTTGTCGAAAAATTTAACTAAAAGTGTTCCAATTCCGAGAAAATTAATCGAACCAAATTTATATGAGTTTGAAATCAATTGATTAATCAATTGACTCAGTTACATAACAGGTCAACTCGATCAAATTTGCTGTCAAGAAACAACAAGAAAGCTATAAATATTTTCGGAATCCAAATAGATGCCTTCCATTCTCAAGAAAAATACAGTTTATCATCAAATCGTAATGTTAGACCATGTAATGGAAAACTTTAGTTTTCCTCAAAAACAAAGTGGTTTTAAAATAAATTTTAAAGAAAAAAAAAGCGTTTTTTCCTGATTCACTACAAAAGAGAACCTGCTCACGGCCTCAGATGTAATGAAACAAGATGAGGATGATGCTGGCATAACTTTTGATTCACAGTAGATAACTGGTATTTAGAATTTAACGGTTGATATTTTACAGTTGAACATCTGCAACGGGGTTGCATACTTTGAGCTGTGGGACAGAGGCGCAATAATGCGAGTGCAAGGAATCTTCGAGTCGGATAGTAAAGCGATACAGAAGTTTTTGTAAGTCCACACTGTTTAGGGGAAATTAAAAAGTCTAATTTCAAACAATTGGGACAAACCAAAAATCGAAATCGGGATTTTTCTCTAACTAGCAATGCCGTTAAAATCTTGCGCAATCGTACGAGCAATAAAGAAAAACGCTAGAAAAACTAGTTTAAAAGCTAAAACTTCTCCTTGTATGGCTGTTTTTCATGTTTGATCTCTTAAACATATACAAATAAATGTCCAGAAATTTGAATTTGAATTGGAAAAAATTGAAATTGAATTTTAAATCTACTGAAAACATAAGATTATGTCAAATTGGTATGAAAGACGTTCCTCATATTGTTAAAAAAGCATTAAAACCTGTCTGATCTGTATGAAAATTATTTGAGAAACTACTGATCCAAATATTTTGTTGGGAAATTATCTTCTTGAGATTTCTCACCCGTCATGGAGACAATCGGCATTACCTCAGCTATGAAAGCTTGGACAACGAGGGCAGATGGGCTTATAAAAAGGTAGACTCATTTCCTGTTCAGTTGATCGCATTTTCGATTCCAAGAATTTTTCCTCAACCCTACAGGACATGAATGTAGATCTTGCGAGTTCACTGCGTTTTCGCTTAACAACTCGAGTTTGAAACTGAAAAATTCACTTCGAATAAACAACAGATCGAAGAAAATAGCGAAGTTTTGCAATGGCATCTCATCTTTCTACAAATCTACGATAATTTAGGTGATAACTTGAGTGTTTTGTCGCTTTTTTTGGCGCTTTGCTACTGAGTTTTTTTCAAGCAAAGGTTACACTTCTAAATCTCATAGACTCAAGTTTTTCTCACAGGGGATATTACAATCTCGCTTCTAGCAAAGTGTCTCACTGATTTCAGCGCAACTCATGACCTTCTAGGAGCTAGTTATTTGCAAATTTATCTTACAGAAGCGTAGATCACTAAACTTCATGACTAGGGAATGTTAGAAAAAGGAGAAAGATAAAAAAAGAGAGGAAAAAATTGTGCAAAAAAAACAGAAAATGTTAAACTAAAATAGCACTCATATTTCTATCTTTTTTGGGAAAGACTTCTGACCCATTTCTGACTCTCTTTCTGACCCGCACCCGTACTGCGGGTCAGAGAAACAATCTGGTTATTTTCGTTCTTGATTTGAATACAATTCTATTTCTCATGAAAATCACTCATTCTTTGAGGTATACACATTCTTTCTCAGGTTGATAATAATTAGCCTGAGAGCTGACGAATTGATTAACAAACAAAAACGCTACTTTTTAGTACACTTCCCTCTCTTCATTATTAAGCTTCACGGTGTATCTTCATTAATGTAACTGCAACGCGTTTGCACTCCTGAGATGGTTGGGTTCGATCCCGTCTCATGTACTCCTGAGATGGTTGGGTTCGATCCCGTCTCATGTACTCCTGAGATGGTTGGGTTCGATCCCGTCTCATGTACTCCTGAGATGGTTGGGTTCGATCCCGTCTCATGTACTACCTTTTTTTCGTTCGGTAGTTTGATTTTAAGAGACATAATTTATTTTTTTTTTTCAAAATTCTTTCAACGTTTATTTTATTCTCGTTTTTGTAGGTCTGCGATCTATTCCGATTAATCAAAGCAAACGACAAGAAGAAAATGGAAGAACGTTTTAGGTAAGTTTGTTTTTCATTTGAAATTATCAGTTTAGAACTTTAAATACTTTGTGACTAACGGTTTTGTAATGAAGAAGAACAAAAATTGACATGCTCAAGAACAAGATTGTATAAGACATGCTGTGTGCGCGTTTTTTGGCAACATGCCAACTGTCTGCGTTTAACGCACCTAGGACACACTAAGCGACAATATTTCTTTTTCAAAAGTTTAAAAAAATTATGAGAATCATCTGGATCACCTTTTTTCAGACACATTGTAGCGCTCGTCGATGATGACGATCTTCCCCACCCGCTCTACTTACCCTCACCAACCGTTCGGCTCCCATACGACCCTAATTGGCCTAATATGGACAAAATGCCCTCTGGAAAAATGAACACATATGCGTCCGTTTTGCATTTCAGCTTCACCATTCACCCTAGACCAGAACTCAATACTTGTTAAAAGAAGTTTCAGAAAAGTTTTTTTTGGGTTAAAGGTGCTGAAATTTTTGAAGTTGTGTTTAAATCTCTAAATCTTTAATCTTCAAAATCAAAAAAAAACCTAAAGTCTCAAAGATGAAAATGAGCAAAACAGCTCATTGTTCGTTCTACTTGACTCTTTCGATTCAATTACAAGCTCTTTATTTTCAAAGCCGGCCTTATCAAACGTTTTAACATATTGCAAGCTCCCCCCAAATCACGTTTCCAACGTGGTTGAAAAACTCATGTCTATATTTCTGGAATGGATTTCCTTCGCGTCTTAGCCTTGTAGTGCCGTGACGATATCATATAATCCAGTCTTGACTATTTGTTTATATATATATATATATGCTATATATATGCTATATATATGCTATATATATGCTATATATATGCTATATATATGCTATATATATGCTATGGCTATATGCTATGGCTATATATATGCTATGGCTATATATATGCTATGGCTATATATATGCTATGGCTATATATATGCTATTTGTTTGTCGCTTGCTATTTTTGCGCACAACGTTTGCTTCGTGGGTAGATCACATGTCAACTAGAAATAATCCTACTCAGCGTATCGTAATCTTGAGGAAAGGAAATTCAACGCGCATAGATTTGTCAACCAATACTAGTTTATGCTCAATCTTGAATATAGAAAGATGTTTGAATCGCTATAAAACTGCACACTACAAATTTTGAAGACGATTCTAGTATACAACCTGAACTGCAGAGCCATTGCCATTGATGAAACTTCATCACCCGCCCGGATCAACGGACAGTCTGTGATCTCTCAACCGACAACTCCAATTCGCCTCCCGATTCTACCGAAGAAGAGGTGCATCAATTGATCCTGCACTGAAATACAGTTGATTCGTCCCTTCTCAGTGCTAGCTATCTTTATAAAGGTTTTCTGGAAAAATTCCGCACGTGCTACGCAGAATCGGACAAAAAAATTTTTTTAAATACAATATGATACAAAAATATTATACAGACTCTTTTTTCACTCTTTTTTTAAATACAGACTCTTTACTACTTTGTTATGTCGTTCCATGTTCAGGGCAAGATATATATATATATATAGCCAGTGCTGCTGAAGTAATTTTAATGTCATTTTTAATGCAAGCTACAAAGAGCCAGTTCAGCTGAAATACTTGTCCCATGTTACTTGTAAGCAATGCTGTACCAGTGATCCTGCTTTAGATGTCATTCCATGTTTAGTGCAAGCTACAAAGAGCCAGTGTTTCTGAAGTAATTTCAATGTCATTTTTAATGCGAGATTCAAAGAGCCAGTTCAGCTGGAATACTTGTTGTCCCATGTTCAGCGCAAGCTACGCAGATTCAGTACTGCTACATTCAATGTCATCCCATGTTCAGTGCAAGCTACGCAAAGCCAGTGCTGCTGGAGTACTGCTCGCCCCGCTACAACCATTATAACCGATCGCAGCGCTATCCATCAATGCCCCTGACTCCGGTAGAGTCTGGGTATTCTTCATATTCCGACGGGGCTTTTCGTTTATCTTCCTCTTCTTCAATCATGGTTATTAATGAAAATCATATTTTTCAACTTGAAAATTTTTTTGCCCATTTATTGGCGTAAGAGCATTAGGAACTAGCTTGCACAATGATAGAACTCATAAGATTAATAATTGAAAACTGTTGAACCCCAATAATGAAATGCGGTCACTATCAATATTCAGCGAGTAATACTTTTTATTGTTCAAACTGTTCAACTGAAGTAAGGATTCCAAATGACTGTTATTCATGTTTAAAAATTTGTTGGAAAATTCAAACAGACTCTGTCACATGCCAAGTCAAATGCATGGTCGCACATCAGATGAACTTCTTGATAGAGTTCTACAAGTTTCGCATGTTTTCAAAAGTTCTGCTTCCTAGAGGATATTTAGAATTACATTCAATGAAGCACTGGAGCCAATACAACTTTTAAAAGAAAAAATTCTCTCCTCCCTCCTTCATGAACGGTTGCTACCGAAACTTCTTTCAATAAATGCTCATCATTCTTCTGCTTCTCGTTACCCCGGAACTTCTGCTTTGAAACAGCTTCCAATTATGATGCTTGCCCTACCACGTTATTCGTAGAAAACAACTCAACTCCGTCACAATTCCTCTCTTCCTCTATACCTTCCTATTCGCCATATCATCCATCCAATGTGATTATTAAAAGATAATAATAAAATATATGGCAAATGTATGGAACAAAAAGTTTCATGAGCTCAAACTTGTCGAGCACGATCTTTTCGATTTTGTGAACTTCTCTTCTAACAGGCTTCAAAAAAATCGATGCTCGGCTCTTCTTCATCGTCCAGTTCCGTATTCACGTCTTCGCCGCCGCCGGCTCATCCTCCGCTCAAAACGGTGAACCAATTTCACAAATTCACGTACGAGAGAAACATCAAGTTAGCAAAAATTCGATGGTGAGTTTGGTGGCAATTTCTTTCTTTATTTTATTTCTTTATCGTGGCAGGGGCGAGGTGAGGGCAAAGGGAGGTATTGGACTGCTTCATTTGGTGTTGTGTTGTCTATTGCACACAGTTTGAGAGGCGGTCACATAGGACCGCCATCGAACCAGCTACCTCGCTCAAGGGGTTAAATAGTTACCGGCCCAGCCGTGATGTCTCATACATGTTCGCGCCGAAAACTATCTACATTATCTTCTCCTTCCGTTCTATTTTACTTATCCTCTACTTCTTTTTCGCTCTTTTTACCTTTTCACTTCCCTTATCGAAATCGCTTGGCGCGTACAAACAAGCCTTAGACCGGTCTCATTTAACGCCTGCCTCACTCTCACCTTTCGAGCTAAGGAAGTACAAATATTTCTCTATTCGAAAGGGTTCTTTGAGGGAATATTGAAACATTTCATCCACTATTCGAACAAAGAACTGAAAGAATTAATTAAGCAGAACTCGAATGCATAATGTGGTCACTAAGGAGCGCAGTCCGATTTCTATCCAAAAGCGTACATTTAGAAACTGGTTTCCTCCTAGATTCGTATACCGAAAAGCAGGGAGACACAGGGACACGGCTCTGCAGGTGTGAAGGCGGTGTACCCATCAAAGGCTTCTACAAAGCAAGCCGATATGTTGGTGCTCTCACCTCTCTCTCCCTCTCTCTCCCCCTCTCTTTTTTTCGCTCTCTAACTCTATTTCTCTCTCTCTAACTCTCTTTCTCTCTCTCTCTTTCTTCATCTTTATCATCATCTTTCTCTCTTTATCTTTTGACTATAATTTGCTCTATTTATTTTCATCTTTCTCTCTCTCTCTATTTCTCCCTTTTTTATCCTCCTAAATAGTCGGAAATATTCATCTTATAATGTTTTTGAAGGATTTTCGCGAAGTTATGCGTCTCGAACGCTACACCGAGGCCAAATCTGACGTCTTTGGGGTCGAGAAAACCTATTTCTTGAATGCACACATCATTTTCACACAACTTGCTTCTCGGAAGCGTATTTTAAAGCTATTTTTCTTTTTCTCAAAAAATCTTTCGCCTTACTGTGAAAATAAATTTATTTATATTGGAGAACAATTTGAATGTCTTCTAAGTTCTTGATGGTAGACTTAGGGCACAAACTCTAGCTACAATAGTATCTGTTACTGACACTCTATGTTGAGAAAATAATAAGGTAATTTCCTAAACTTTGAGTAATTTAGACTTTGGTCGTTTCATCTTAACCTTGTTGAGTGCATGTAACTTATTCTCATTTCTAGTAAGCATTTTCTCATAATCTTATATGATTCCCCATCTCTTAATCTGACTGAATACTCTTTTATGTGTTTTACACGGTAATATGTTCGAATTCTTACTCTTCTCCTATGTTGAGTCATGTAAATGAAACATTAGTATCTACCCAGTTTTATAGTTTATTTTAAAAGGTGCATCCTCTTTACTCCCTCTGTGACCCGATTCATTTGATCGACTAACGCTTGGAGTTTTAGTAACCGCCCTGTGGAGAACAATTCCTTTCGAGGAACCGATTGGAAATTCTCTCGAAAGAGCGTGCAACCATAATTAAACAGCAAAGTCTTGTTATGCACACCAAAATGCAAAAGCATAGTGTTCAACTTTAACTTTTGTTTTTCACGCAACCCGAACTAGGCGACACTAGAATACCAATCTATGTAGTTGCATCAGTCCTCAATTCCTCTGCTTAAGAGAGCCTCAAACCAATCTTTCCCTTTTGCACCTGTTTTTTGTTCTCGTTTCTCAAGGTTTAATCTCGAATTCTCGAACGTGTAACCATATTTATTGTATAATAAGTGTGCTTGAAAACAATCAGTGTACTTGTATGTGAAAAGTCATCTGAAATGTGGAATTTGATAAACATGGTACCTGAAAATTAGAGCATATTGTACATGGAATACAATTGAAAATGAATTTGATAAACATGATACCTGAAAATTAGAGCATATTGTACATGGAATACAATTGAAAATGAATTTGATAAACATGGTACCTGAATGTTAGAGCATATTGTACATGGAATACAATTGAAAATGAATTTGATAAACATGATACCTGAAAATTAGAGCATATTGTACATGGAATACAATTGAAAAAGAATTTGATAAACATGTTACCTGAAAATTAGAGAATATTGTACATGGGATACAATTGAAAATGAATTTGATAAACATGGTACCTGAAAGTTAGAGCATATTGTACATGAAATACAATTCAAATTGAATTGAATAAACATGATACTTGAAAATTAGAGCATATTGTACATGGAATACAATTAAAAATGAATTTGATAAACATGTTACCTGAAAATTAGAGCATATTTCACATGGAATACAATTGAAAATGAATTTGATAAACATGATACCTGAAAATTAGAGCATATTGTACATGGAATGCAATTGAAAATGAATTTGATAAACATTTTACCTGAAAATTAGAGCATATTGTACATGGAATACAATTGAAAATGAATTTTATAAACATGATACCTGAAAATTAGAGCATATTGTACATGTAATACAATTGAAAATGAATTTGATAAACATGATACCTGAAAATTAGAGCATATTTTACATGGAATACAATTGAAAATGAATTTGATAAACATGGTACCTGAAAATTAGAGCATATTGTACATGGAATACAATTGAAAATGAATTTGATAAACATGGTACCTGAAAGTTAGAGCATATTGTACATGGAATACAATTGAAAATGAATTTGATAAACATGGTACCTGAAAGTTAGAGCATATTGTACATGGAATACAATTGAAAATTAATTTGATAAACATGATACCTGAAAATTAGAGAATATTGTACATGGAATACAATTGAAAATGAATTTGATAAACATGATACCTGAAAATTAGAGCATATTGTACATGGAATACAATTGAAAATGAATTTGATAAACATGATACCTGAAAATTAGAGAATATTGTACATGGAATACAATTGAAAATTAATTTGATAAACATGATACCTGAAAATTAGAGAATATTGTACATGGAATACAATTGAAAATTAATTTGATAAACATGATACCTGAAAATTAGAGCATATTGTACATGGAATACAATTGAAAATGAATTTGATAAACATGATACCTGAAAATTAGAGAATATTGTACATGGAATACAATTGAAAATGAATTTGATAAACATGGTACCTGAAAGTTAGAGCATATTTTACATGGAATACAATTTAAATTGAATTGAATAAACATGATACCTGAAAATTAGAGCATATTGTACATGGAATACAATTGAAAATGAATTTGATAAACATGATACCTGAAAATTAGAGAATATTGTACATGGAATACAATTGAAAATGAATTTGATAAACATGGTACCTGAAAATTAGAGCATATTGTACATGGAATACAATTGAAAATGAATTTGATAAACATGGTACCTGAAAGTTAGAGCATATTGTACATGGAATACAATTGAAAATGAATTTGATAAACATGGTACCTTAAAGTTAGAGCATATTGTACATGGAATACAATTGAAAATGAATTTGATAAACATGATACCTGAAAGTTAGAGCATATTGTACATGGAATACAATTGAAAATGAATTTGATAAACATGGTACCTGAAAGTTAGAGCATATTGTACATGGAATACAATTGAAAATGAATTTGATAAACATGGTACCTGAAAGTTAGAGCATATTGTACATGGAATACAATTGAAAATTAATTTGATAAACATGGTACCTTAAAGTTAGAGCATATTGTACATGGAATACAATTGAAAATGAATTTGATAAACATGGTACCTGAAAGTTAGAGCATATTGTACATGGAATACAATTGAAAATGAATTTGATAAACATGGTACCTGAAAGTTAGAGCATATTGTACATGGAATACAATTGAAAATGAATTTGATAAACATGGTACCTTAAAGTTAGAGCATATTGTACATGGAATACAATTGAAAATGAATTTGATAAACATGGTACCTGAAAGTTAGAGCATATTGTACATGGAATACAATTGAAAACGAATTTGATAAACATGGTACCTTAAAGTTAGAGCATATTGTACATGGAATACAATTGAAAATGAATTTGATAAACATGGTACCTTAAAGTTAGAGCATATTGTACATGGAATACAATTGAAAATGAATTTGATAAACATGGTACCTGAAAGTTAGAGCATATTGTACATGGAATACAATTGAAAATGAATTTGATAAACATGGTACCTGAAAGTTAGAGCATATTGTACATGGAATACAATTGAAAATGAATTTGATAAACATGGTACCTTAAAGTTAGAGCATATTGTACATGGAATACAATTGAAAATGAATTTGATAAACATGATACCTGAAAGTTAGAGCATATTGTACATGAAATACAATTGAAAATGAATTTGATAAACATGGTACCTGAAAGTTAGAGCATATTGTACATGGAATACAATTGAAAATGAATTTGATAAACATGGTACCTGAAAATTAGAGCATATTGTACATGGAATACAATTGAAAATGAATTTGATAAACATGGTACCTGAAAGTTAGAGCATATTGTACATGGAATACAATTGAAAATGAATTTGATAAACATGGTACCTGAAAGTTAGAGCATATTGTACATGGAATACAATTGAAAATGAATTTGATAAACATGGTACCTGAAAGTTAGAGCATATTGTACATGGAATACAATTGAAAATGAATTTGATAAACATGGTACCTGAAAATTAGAGCATCTTGTACATGGAAGACAATTGAAAATGAATTTGATAAACATGGTACCTGAAAGTTAGAGCATATTGTACATGGGATACAATTGAAAATGAATTTGATAAACATGGTACCTGAAAGTTAGAGCATATTGTACATGGAATACAATTCAAATTGAATTGAATAAACATGGTACCTGAAAGTTAGAGCATATTGTACATGGAATACAATTGAAAATGAATTTGATAAACATGGTACCTCAAAGTTAGAGCATATTGTACATGGAATACAATTGAAAATGAATTTGATAACCATGGTACCTGAAAGTTAGAGCATATTGTACATGGAATACAATTGAAAATGAATTTGATAAACATTTTACCTGAAAATTAGAGCATATTGTACATGGAATACAATTGAAAATGAATTTGATAAACATGGTACCTGAAAGTTAGAGCATATTGTACATGGAATACAATTGAAAATGAATTTGATAAACATGGTACCTGAAAGTTAGAGCATATTGTACATGGAATACAATTGAAAATTAATTTGATAAACATGGTACCTTAAAGTTAGAGCATATTGTACATGGAATACAATTGAAAATGAATTTGATAAACATGGTACCTGAAAGTTAGAGCATATTGTACATGGAATACAATTGAAAATGAATTTGATAAACATGGTACCTGAAAGTTAGAGCATATTGTACATGGAATACAATTGAAAACGAATTTGATAAACATGGTACCTTAAAGTTAGAGCATATTGTACATGGAATACAATTGAAAATGAATTTGATAAACATGGTACCTTAAAGTTAGAGCATATTGTACATGGAATACAATTGAAAATGAATTTGATAAACATGGTACCTGAAAGTTAGAGCATATTGTACATGGAATACAATTGAAAATGAATTTGATAAACATGGTACCTGAAAGTTAGAGCATATTGTACATGGAATACAATTGAAAATGAATTTGATAAACATGGTACCTTAAAGTTAGAGCATATTGTACATGGAATACAATTGAAAATGAATTTGATAAACATGATACCTGAAAGTTAGAGCATATTGTACATGAAATACAATTGAAAATGAATTTGATAAACATGGTACCTGAAAGTTAGAGCATATTGTACATGGAATACAATTGAAAATGAATTTGATAAACATGGTACCTGAAAATTAGAGCATATTGTACATGGAATACAATTGAAAATGAATTTGATAAACATGGTACCTGAAAGTTAGAGCATATTGTACATGGAATACAATTGAAAATGAATTTGATAAACATGGTACCTGAAAGTTAGAGCATATTGTACATGGAATACAATTGAAAATGAATTTGATAAACATGGTACCTGAAAGTTAGAGCATATTGTACATGGAATACAATTGAAAATGAATTTGATAAACATGGTACCTGAAAATTAGAGCATCTTGTACATGGAATACAATTGAAAATGAATTTGATAAACATGGTACCTGAAAGTTAGAGCATATTGTACATGGGATACAATTGAAAATGAATTTGATAAACATGGTACCTGAAAGTTAGAGCATATTGTACATGGAATACAATTCAAATTGAATTGAATAAACATGGTACCTGAAAGTTAGAGCATATTGTACATGGAATACAATTGAAAATGAATTTGATAAACATGGTACCTGAAAGTTAGAGCATATTGTACATGGAATACAATTGAAAATGAATTTGATAAACATGGTACCTGAAAGTTAGAGCATATTGTACATGGAATACAATTGAAAATGAATTTGATAAACATTTTACCTGAAAATTAGAGCATATTGTACATGGAATACAATTGAAAATGAATTTTATAAACATGATACCTGAAAATTAGAGCATATTGTACATGTAATACAATTGAAAATGAATTTGATAAACATGATACCTGAAAATTAGAGCATATTTTACATGGAATACAATTGAAAATGAATTTGATAAACATGGTACCTGAAAATTAGAGCATATTGTACATGGAATACAATTGAAAATGAATTTGATAAACATGGTACCTGAAAGTTAGAGCATATTGTACATGGAATACAATTGAAAATGAATTTGATAAACATGGTACCTGAAAGTTAGAGCATATTGTACATGGAATACAATTGAAAATTAATTTGATAAACATGATACCTGAAAATTAGAGAATATTGTACATGGAATACAATTGAAAATGAATTTGATAAACATGATACCTGAAAATTAGAGCATATTGTACATGGAATACAATTGAAAATGAATTTGATAAACATGATACCTGAAAATTAGAGAATATTGTACATGGAATACAATTGAAAATTAATTTGATAAACATGATACCTGAAAATTAGAGAATATTGTACATGGAATACAATTGAAAATTAATTTGATAAACATGATACCTGAAAATTAGAGCATATTGTACATGGAATACAATTGAAAATGAATTTGATAAACATGATACCTGAAAATTAGAGAATATTGTACATGGAATACAATTGAAAATGAATTTGATAAACATGGTACCTGAAAGTTAGAGCATATTTTACATGGAATACAATTTAAATTGAATTGAATAAACATGATACCTGAAAATTAGAGCATATTGTACATGGAATACAATTGAAAATGAATTTGATAAACATGATACCTGAAAATTAGAGAATATTGTACATGGAATACAATTGAAAATGAATTTGATAAACATGGTACCTGAAAATTAGAGCATATTGTACATGGAATACAATTGAAAATGAATTTGATAAACATGGTACCTGAAAGTTAGAGCATATTGTACATGGAATACAATTGAAAATGAATTTGATAAACATGGTACCTTAAAGTTAGAGCATATTGTACATGGAATACAATTGAAAATGAATTTGATAAACATGATACCTGAAAGTTAGAGCATATTGTACATGGAATACAATTGAAAATGAATTTGATAAACATGGTACCTGAAAGTTAGAGCATATTGTACATGGAATACAATTGAAAATGAATTTGATAAACATGGTACCTGAAAGTTAGAGCATATTGTACATGGAATACAATTGAAAATTAATTTGATAAACATGGTACCTTAAAGTTAGAGCATATTGTACATGGAATACAATTGAAAATGAACTTGATAAACATGGTACCTGAAAGTTAGAGCATATTGTACATGGAATACAATTGAAAATGAATTTGATAAACATGGTACCTGAAAGTTAGAGCATATTGTACATGGAATACAATTGAAAATGAATTTGATAAACATGGTACCTTAAAGTTAGAGCATATTGTACATGGAATACAATTGAAAATGAATTTGATAAACATGGTACCTGAAAGTTAGAGCATATTGTACATGGAATACAATTGAAAACGAATTTGATAAACATGGTACCTTAAAGTTAGAGCATATTGTACATGGAATACGATTGAAAATGAATTTGATAAACATGGTACCTTAAAGTTAGAGCATATTGTACATGGAATACAATTGAAAATGAATTTGATAAACATGGTACCTGAAAGTTAGAGCATATTGTACATGGAATACAATTGAAAATGAATTTGATAAACATGGTACCTGAAAGTTAGAGCATATTGTACATGGAATACAATTGAAAATGAATTTGATAAACATGGTACCTTAAAGTTAGAGCATATTGTACATGGAATACAATTGAAAATGAATTTGATAAACATGATACCTGAAAGTTAGAGCATATTGTACATGAAATACAATTGAAAATGAATTTGATAAACATGGTACCTGAAAGTTAGAGCATATTGTACATGGAATACAATTGAAAATGAATTTGATAAACATGGTACCTGAAAATTAGAGCATATTGTACATGGAATACAATTGAAAATGAATTTGATAAACATGGTACCTGAAAGTTAGAGCATATTGTACATGGAATACAATTGAAAATGAATTTGATAAACATGGTACCTGAAAGTTAGAGCATATTGTACATGGAATACAATTGAAAATGAATTTGATAAACATGGTACCTGAAAGTTAGAGCATATTGTACATGGAATACAATTGAAAATGAATTTGATAAACATGGTACCTGAAAATTAGAGCATCTTGTACATGGAATACAATTGAAAATGAATTTGATAAACATGGTACCTGAAAGTTAGAGCATATTGTACATATAATACAATTGAAAATGAATTTGATAAACATGATACCTGAAAGTTAGAGCATATTGTACATGGAATACAATTGAAAATGAATTTGATAAACATGGTACCTGAAAGTTAGAGCATATTGTACATGGAATACAATTGAAAATGAATTTGATAAACATGGTACCTGAAAGTTAGAGCATATTGTACATGGAATACAATTGAAAATGAATTTGATAAACATGGTACCTGAAAGTTAGAGCATATTGTACATGGAATACAATTGAAAATGAATTTGATAAACATGGTACCTGAAAGTTAGAGCATATTGTACATGGAATACAATTGAAAATGAATTTGATAAACATGGTACCTGAAAGTTAGAGCATATTGTACATGGAATACAATTGAAAATTTAAATGCGTCTAAAAACTAAGAAATCCAACTAAGAATTTGAAAAAAAAAAACAAAGTGCAAAAATTAAAGCAACTCAATTATTTAAAGATGAGCCATTAGATACATACTTCTGACATGTGAATGCAAACTCGAAAAAACTAATTCACGCATGAAACAATACGAACGGTTAGCCTTTTAAGGTCAGAGTTTGGAAGGAGAAAAGGACCATGGTTTTAAAAAGTTCGGAAAAACTAGTTTGAAATTCCACATGTTTTAGCTCACTCGAGAATGATTGGGTGGAAGTTTCCACTAGAGAGGTATTGTCGATCTGCCACGTTTTTTTTAGAGGGAGGTTCAATTACGATTATTGTACGTATTTTTGTACGTACAATATCGATTCTTTTTGTACATACTGTATCGATACTTTTTGTACACACTGTATCGATATTTTTTCTTGCTATTTATCGAGATATTCGCTCGCAGGGTTCTCCTTTCAACTTCGAGCAGATCTCAGAGAATCGTAGAATGGGAGAATCAATCAGTCCCTTATTTTTGAAGCAAGTAGTTTATAATACGAAAAACATCTTTAAGAAGTCTTCTGTTATTACAACAAAACAAAAAAACGATGTTTGATCAGAGAAAGCAGGAGAAAGATGAATTTGTATCAACTTTGGAGCCCGTTTATCAGTCATTAAACTTCTAGGTTTGAGAGAGAAGGGAGGAAACCGATGAAGGCTTGTAAAAATAAAGGTTCCAGAAGGCGGAGTCTTACAAGCACCGAAGTAGATGTACTCGCCTCTGTATTTCTGGGCAGATAAAACTCTAGGATAAATCCTTTTCTCTCTACTTTTGAAATTGCCACGCGGGACTTTAATGACCTTTACTTAACAGCAACAAGCTCGTTTAGGAGTTGCCCCATTACCCGAAAAATTCAGAGAGTCAAGGCTTAGGTGGTACGGACACATGCTGAGATCCAATCCTGACTCCGTTCCCAAGTCTGCTTGGAACATAGAAATCCAGGGTAGAAGACCAAGAGGTAGACCGAAGCTTAGACTGAGAGACACCATAGAACAAGACATGGCGGCTATCGGGCTGATAGCCGAAGACGCCTCGAATCGTATGATGTGGCGAAGTGCTATCTACACAGCGGACCCCGCTCTTCAGCGGGAATAACTCTAGGAAGAAGAAGAAGACTTAACAGCAACAAAAAACGAATCAAGAAAATGAATGGATAACAATATATTACTTAATCACTAAAATTACTGAATCGGAATGGTAGAGTACAAAAAATTTAAAGAAACAACTGCAATTAACTAGGAGTGTCCCGTCTCTTTAACTCCCCACCCCTACTCTTCACTCAAACCCGAATTTCTGCCGCCGCCTTGTCCGTCGTCTTGCTTGGCCTCGCAACGTGAATTTGAGTCGTAGGGAGATGTGCCAGTGGGGAGAGGGGTGCCCGTGGGTAGAGAGGGCCCACACTCTCAAACTTGGGTAATTAAACCCTTGGTTTAATTGCAACAAAACAAACACGCACAATACGAGCCTAGCCGAACACTAGCTATATGTGAAAGAGATTGGGAGTAAATTGAATTTTAGGTCCCCACCTGAAAGCAATTGCACTGTAAGAAAGCAGGTTGTAGAACAGGTCCCCACTTCTGCTATTTCTCTCTATGTACTGCTGTCTAGCTGTCTCTACTGACTATCTGCTCTTTCTCTCTCTACTGCTGTGCCTTGTCTTTGAGCCCGAACGCGTGTGAGAGAGAGAAAGAGTTTGAGAATTATTTGAGCGCGAACGCGCATGAGAGAGAGAGAAAAAGTTTGAGAAGTTTTTGAGCGAGAACGCGCATGAGAGAGAGAGAGAGAAAGTTTGAGAAGTTTTTGAGCGAGAACGCGAATGAGAGAGAGAGAGAAAGTTTGAGAAGTTTTTGAGCGAGAACGAGCATGAGAGAGAGGGAAAGTTTGAGAAGTTTTTGAGCGAGAACTTCTTATAAGCCTTTCAATTCAATTTAAACGCTTTTTCAAGATCAACAAGCCACATCGGGAAATCATCGATTATGGGATCTGAGCTTTGAGCTGAAATTGAGCGAGGCAAGCAGTAGCGATCGAAGTTCTATTCTTCCTCTTCTGTCGCTCATCATGGCACTACGATCTCGGAGCGCCAAATATTCTCGGGAAAGGACTCTCACAGACGAGGGAAGAGACGGTGCGGGGAGCAACCGCTTACGGAGGGAGACGAACGAATGAAAAAAAATGAAAGAAAAATAAGCCTTTATAAGGGGTAAATTGAATTTTAGGCCCCCACCTGAAAGCAATTGCACTGTAAGAAAGCAGGTTGTAGAACAGCTCCCCACTTCTGCTATTTCTCTCTTTGTACTGCTGTCTCGCTGTCTCTACTGACTATCTGCTCTTTCTCTCTCTACTGCTGTGCCTTGTTTTTGAGCCCAAACGCGTGTAAGAGACAGAGAGTTTGAGAAGTTTTTGAGCTCGAACACGCATCAGAGAGAGTGAGAAAGTTTGAGAAGTTTTTGAGCGAGAACGCGCATGAGTGAGAGAAAGTTTGAGAAGTTTTTGATCGAGAACGCGCATGACAGAGAGAGAGAAAGTTTGAGAAGTTTTTGAGCGAGAACAAGGAAGAGAGAGAGAGAGAAAGTTTGAGAAGTTTTGAGCGAGAACTTCTTATAAGCCTTTATAAGGGGTAATTTGATTTTTAGGTCCCCACCTGAAAGCAATTGCATTGTAAAAAAGCAGGTTTGTGTGAGGTGGATGACTCTGTGACCGGTTTTCATCGATTGATCTAAAGGGGCGTGTCACATCGAGAGACTTTTTCTCTGACTACAAAGAAACACTCTAGCTGATCCTTATCTCTCTTTCTCTCTCTCTCTTTTCTCTCTCTCTATTTCTCTTTCCTTCTCTCACAATTACACACTATTTCTCTCTCTTTTTGCTCTCTCTTTCTTTTTTTCTCTCCCATTTTCATACTATTTCTCTCTCTTTTCTCTCTCTTTCTCTTTCTCTATTTCTCTCACAATCATACACTATTTCTCTCTCTTCTCTCTCTTTCTCTTTCTCTCTCTCTTTCTCTTTCTCTATTTCTCTCAGAATTATACATTATTTCTCTCTCTTTTTCTCTCTTTTTCCCTTTCTCTTTCTCTTACAATTACACACTATTTCTCTCTTGACTCTCTCACTCTCTTACTCTGTCATAAGTTTTTTCTCTGAATCTCTTTTTTTTAAAACTAACATAATTTTCCGTGAACCATCAATGATGCCTTTATCTGCATCTCTCAAAATTACATGTTATTTTCTTTTACGCTCTCTAGCGTTTTTCTCTTAATGTGTCGTCTCTCTCAGAAAGACACACTTTTTATACACTCTCTCCGATGTGTATTTTTGAATCTTTTATTAGAAATTTTTATCACGTGTTTCCAATAATCATTGTTTTCTTACCCTCGTAATCTATGGATACGATCTTGGAAAGAAGCCATCTCCTGCTCTCGCAACTTGCACTCTTTGCGGTAAAGAATACGTCATGTAATTCTTTCGCCTTTGTAGAACATAGAACACAAAGATTAGCAATAACATTTTATCATCTCAAAGACTAAACGAAACAAACAATAGACGAAAATGAACTAAATAGCTTAGTATTTTATTAATAGGAGAAAAAAAAGCAAAGCGAGTAATAAAAAATCTAATTTCAACAGTTCATTTAGATAAATCTACATCATTCCTTATATCCATATGGTATTGTGTTGTACGTCCCCCGGACAATAACCCTTTTGTCAAACACAGCGTTCAACTTCTTCTTTTCATTCATTTATTCCTTGTATCACACAGAGGATGTTATCGCATTGGCGAAAAGGCAAGCATGTGAGAATAGAATCGGGTTGATTTCACAGGCAATAAATTGTTAAATTTGACAGTAATTATAGTTTGTAACTGAGATAAAAAATAAACAAAAAAGGATATAAAAAATGAGTCAATGTAACAGAAATATTTCACAGGTAAAATTGAGCATTAGAGAAAAAAATTAGGAGAGACGCAGCTTTGAGCTCGGAACAATGATTTCGAATGGTAAAAGCAAAACTGAGGACTTGAAGGCATCAGAAGAAGTGAGAGATACCATTTCAGATGGTAGAGAATTCCAAGTATCGATACATCTTGCTTGATACACAAGTGGAATGACCACTTGGTAGTTTGAAAGGTAGAATAATCCTGAGAGAATGGGAGCTCCTATGGGTGTAAGGCGAAGGATGTATTTCGAGAAGGTTAGTGTAATCAAGCGAAGTGTTTCCATGAACAATTTTATGAACAAAACCAAGATCCATAACATTTCGCCTATATTTCAAGGTTGTGAGTGACAAAATACTTAATCGAGAGAGATAGTCAGTGGAAGGAAAACCGGCTCTGGCAAATACCCGTCTGGAAAACAGTCTCTGTACTTTTTCAATTGCATTGATGAGTCCTATGGCAGTAGGGGACCAAAGCTCTCAACCGTAATCGAGCAAAGTAAGAACATAAGTTTTGTAGGCTCTTAAAAACACAGGAACAGAAGAGGTCTTGAAGCTGCGAAAAATAATGTGCATAGTCGTGTTCGCTTTCAATATAACTTGTTTCACATGTTCAGAGAACGACAGGGAATTGGAGAACAAGATTCCCAGATCTTTAATTTTCCTCCTCTTGTCACTAGAAGTGACAAGAGGAGGAAAATTTGTTGTGATCGATGCTGATCTTTTGCAGGAAGCTGACTGTGTTACACTTATCTGATTGTTCTCTTTATACTCCATCTAATAAGACAGCATTCAATCACTATTTCAAAAGCCTCTTTTTGTCTGTGGCGACTTCAATTGCAATGCTAGGCCTTCAGAGCCTCGAGTACCGTCGCGCTATCTCTGATCTACTTTTTATTCATAAATGTTTACATAACAGCTTAGACATAGACACTGATCATTTATACGAAATCTCGGCTGTTCAGCGTTTCACTAGGCATTCGCATCCTCTAAGACTTATTCCTCCTCACCGCATCAATAAGACCTCTTTATCGACATGTGTTTCCCGTCAAATGTCTGTTTGGAACTCTCTTCCATTTGATGTTATCAACGAAGCTATTAGCCTTAAATTTAGAAAGCAACTTCTTTCGTTGCCTGTGAATGTGATTGTGCCAGTTAGTCTTGTTTCTGATACTTAATTAAGACTTGTTATTTTTCATCATTATCACAGCCCCCCTTTTTTCCCCTTTACACACCGCCACTAAGCTTTATATGTAATGTAGTCCATGCATACCGCTGTTTATATGTATGTAATTTGCTTTTGTCTTAAATACCTACATGCTTGGAATAAAGAATGAATGAATGAATGAACCCTACCTCAGAAGATCGATTGAGCTGCGCAGAGCTATTCGAAAGATTCAAGCTGACCAAGAAGCACGAGTTGCTACTTCTAAGTATAAAAAACAGTTCTTCTCTTTTGTCAGCAAGCGTTTAAAATCTCCTTGTCTGGTTGGTCCTCTAAAGGACCCTAAAACAGGAAGTACTTCTCTTAAGGACCCTAAAACAGGAAGTACTGGTCCTCTTAAGGACCCTCCCCAAAAACCAAAAATAGAAAGAAGGTACATTTACAATTTCAAAAAGACTAATGAGGCATTGTCTAACTCACTTTTATCGTCGATCGACTGGCCATACATCCTTGCTGTGGGCCAGAATATAGACGAAACGTATGAAATTTTCTTATCTACAGTCCATGATGTCATTGAACAATGCGTTCCTCTAACCAAATTGTCCAAAATAACCAAGAAGACACCGGAAAAAATTTCTCAACTCAAACGAGAATGTGCACGTCTATACAAGAGGAGGGAAGTTATTGGAATTTCTCCATTTTCGAGAATGAATCGCACACTTCGGAAAGCGCTCGACAGTCACCGTGGAAACATGGAGAAAACTCTGTTGAAGAGTAAACATCTTCTTCTTCTTAGCGTTGTCCTGCGCCCGCCGAGGTCGGAGTAGGGTCCGCTGTACAGCTTCTAGCTCACCAGAAACATCTGTCCGTTGCGTCTTCCGAGTGGAGTCTTGCAAGGCACAGGTCTTAGTTGAGCGTATCCATACTTCTTGTCTTCGGTTTGCCTCGCGGGCGTTTGCCTGGTACTTCCATGTCAAGGGCGTGTCTTGCGATGTTGGTCGCGTCTCTTCGCATCACGTGTCCATACCATCTAACTCTCCCTTCTCGCATCTTGTCTTGTACTGGAGCCACGCCGAGTCTCCCTCTCACAATTGTGTTACGCACACAATCTAGGCGAGTCAGTCTTAGTGTCCAGCGTAAATTTCATCTCATTCGTGTGGATAATGTTCTCGGTTACACGCGTTGTAGGCCAGGTCTCCGTCGAATAGAGAAGCACGGGACGGATCGCAGTTTTATACATCTTTCCGCGTATGCCAGCCAGCTGTGATATTCCTATCACAGAGGACACCTATGGCTTCTCTCCATTTCATCCAAGCTGCATTTACTCTTTGGCGTGCCGCTGCATTTGTTGACGTGTCTGAGGAGATGACAGAACCAAGGTACTTGAATTCGGAGGTCTTCGGGAGCGGTTCACCGCTGATGTGAACAGTTCCCGTCGTTTGGACTCCGATTTCCTGGTACTCGGTCTTCTTGATGTTGAGGCGTAAGCCATGCCTACTAAGAGCGTCATTCCATTCTTGGGTGCGTTTCTCGATTTTGGCACGTGTAGGAGCAGCAAGGAGAATGTCGTCGGCGTATGCGATGGTTGACGGAGCCGGAGTCAGTAGAGGACGCGTGACGGTATCCATAACCAAAATGAAGAGAAGGGGAGACAAAGGACTCCCTTGGTGCACTCCAACGTTTACTGCGAATGGCTCTGTGATGCCGACCGGAGTTCTGACAGTACTCTTTGAATCATCGTACATCGCCATTGTCCATCGAATGTACTCTTCAGGAACCTGATGATCGCGCAATGCATATGAAATAAGATCATAGGGGACTCTGTCGAACGTCTTTTCCAAATCGAGGTAGGTCAGATGGAGAGGTGATCTTTTCTCTGCGTGCTTCTCGTTGAGTAAACGGAGTGCAAATATTGCATCTGTTGTGCCTCTTCCGTTCACGAACCCGCATTGCTGAGCTGGAATATCGACTATATCTCGTATGCGTGAATCCAGTATCCTCTCAAATATCTTCATAGTGTGGTTGAGAAGACGTATTGGACGGTAGTTGCTGCACACTCTGGCATCGCCTTTTCCTTTGAAGACTGGAACGGTCGTGGAGTAGCGCCATTTATGTGGGATTTGGCCTTGCTTTACGATGGTGTTGAACAGGTGCACGAGATGAGCTATTCCAACTTCACCCGCAAGTTTCCAGGCTTCGGTGGCTATGTCGTCCGAACCAGCCGCTCTCCCAGTCTTCATCTTAGAGAGTGCCTTCTTCACTTCCTCGGCCGTGATGGTTGGCACGGGTCCTTGTATGGCGTGGGAAGTAGGGATGGGAGGGTGCTCAAACTCTTGGCCGCTCATTTCTTCGAAATGTTCGCGCCACCTGTTTCTGACTTTAGAAGGGTCAGTGACGAGCTTTCCTTGTTTGTCCCTTATCGTGGCTGCTCTCTGGATGTCCAAGGTATTGCGGTGTCGAGCCTTGGCAAGCCGATAGATGGCTTTATCGCCTCCTGGTTGGTTCATCTTCTCATAGAGATCGCGGAAGTAGGAGGCTTTTGAAACTGCGACAGCTCTTTTGGCGGCTTTCTTGGCTGAGCTGTATGCAGCGCGGTCGTCAGCCTCATTTGACGTCCTCCATCTCTTGTACGCATTCTTTTTCGCCTTGATCGCATCCTGAACTTCGGAGGTGAAAAACCAGGTGTCTTTCTCGATTCTTGGCTTTCCGGGTTTCGTCTTTCCGGAGATGCTTGCGGCGGGTGCTCTGATGCTGTCTTCAAGAAGCTTCCAGTGTTCATTTATGTCCTCTGGAAACTGCTTGTAGAGTACAGGAGGGATTAGATTGCGATGGATGAAGTGCATGAGAGAGATACGTTCTGCTTTCCCAGTCAAGCGCCACCATTTGACACGTGTGCATTCAGGATTACGAGAAGGCTGTTTCTTCGACTTCAATACGCTGTAGTCCATAAAAAGAGGGTGGTGCTGAGATGCAACATGGTCTGATGGAATGACCTTTGCATTCATTCATTCATTCTTTATTCCAAGCATGTAGGTATTTAAGACAAAAGCAAATTTTATATAAACAAAGGTATGCATGGACTACATTACACATAAAGCTTAGTGGCGGTGTGTAAAGGGGAAAAAGGGGGGCCGTGATACTGATGAAAGATCACAAGTCTTAATTAAGTATCAGAAACAAGACTAACTGGCACAATCACATTCACAGGCAACGAAAGAAGTTGCTTTCTGAATTTAAGGCAAATAGCTTCGTTGATAACATCAAATGAAAGAGAGTTCCAAACAGACATTTGACGGGAAACACATGTCGATAAAGAGGTCTTATTGATGCGGTGAGGAGGAAAAAGTCTTAGAGGATGCGAATGCCGAGTGAAACACTGCACAGCCTAGATTTCGTATAAATGATCAGTGTCTATGTCTAAACTGTTATGTAAACATTTATGAATAAAAAGTAGATCAGAGATAGCGCGACCTCGAGGCTCTGAAGGCCTAGCATTGAAAGTCTCTGGGAATACGGAAGCTTAGGGTGACGGACTCTTCCTAGTACTCTCCTCGTGAAAGAGCGTTGGTCTTTCTCAACCAACTTAACAAGGCCCGAGGAAGATGGATTCCACAACTCACTTGCGTATTCGATGAAGGGTCTCTCAACAGCGGAAGCTCTCTTACACTTATTGACAATATGGTGTTTGTACGAGAATTCATCGGAAATAGTGACACCAAGATCTTTAGCTATCTCGTCAACAGTTAAAAAGAGAGCATTTATACGGTATACAACAGAAGTATTTCGGGGTCCTAAATGCAAAACACTACATTTAAATGTCGACAAAGACAAGTTCCATTCCGAACACCAAGCGGTAACAGATCAAGAGCGACTTGGATATCATGGCTAGAAGAGGGAACACGACCCATAATTTTTATATCGTCTGCATACAAACCGAATCGAAGGTTAGGAGGTATCGCTTCCTTCACTGAATCAATATACATAAGGAAGTTGGTAGTGCTCATGCACGAATCTGACTCTCCCCACTGCTGCTAATCACACTAGCAGTGATCTAGCAGGCAGCCACTGGTTCTACCAGGATAGGTTTGTCCTGCATCTCGGGGGAGCGCGTACCCTGCCGCGAGGCGGGAACAAGCGCGAGGAAGAAGAAGAAGAAGAGGAGATACCGAACGAATGAACCTGATTTAAAAGCAGCCTATGATCTACAGTATCGAACGCGTTATGAATATCGAGGAAAATAACATCAACTGAAAACCCTTGAGCCATAGAATCAACAACAAAAGAATGAGATTCTACCAAAGATGTTACGGTAGACTTTATCGCTCTAAAACCTGCTTGATATGGAGACAATAGCTTTTATTCTTCTAAATACGAATAAACTAAGGCGAGAACGATTTTTTCCATAATCTTGGATAACGACCAACATAACGATATAGGTCTGTAATTATTTAACAGGTTGCAAGAACCAGATTTGTGTACTGGTCTAACAATTGATCGCTTCCAAATAGAAGGCACTGAGCCAGAAAGCAGACTGTTATTGAATAAAATGCATGAAGGTTTCACAAGAGCGAATCTACATTTCTTCAAAAGGATGTTTGGTATCCCGTCGGGAGAGGTATTGCATTTGGCTGAAAGAGATTTTGAAAGGGCTTTCAAAACCATTTCCTCAGTAATACAATCATCACTCATCCTCTCAATTACTCTAGTGCAGGATATATTTCTTAATGGACCATATATAGGTTCGGAAAACACGGAAGCGAAGTATTCAGAAAAGGCATTCGCCTTATCCGATGAAAATATTATCTCTTGCCTCTGATTATCTAACAGACTTGGAATGGCTAGGTTGACATTCATACTTAAACTATTTCTACAGGCAGCGAAAAAGGACTTTGATTTCCTCGCAGTATAAGTTTAGCTTCCTGATCATATTCAAAGCTATGCAACATCTTATCTAATTCAGCAGATTTCCTAATACAAAAATGAGAATATGGGGATTTCTTAGAGATACGTTGCAGCTTAGAGTACATTTCACGAAGAACCTTTGGGTAGCGAAATGATGGGTCTTTACGGTCTACCAAGGGAACGTAGCTCTCAATAAGCGAGCATATGAAAGAAACAAGATAATTGTTTGCAGACTACTCAACATTCATCAAAGAAAGCATTAGAGTCCAATCATGAAAGACTAGTTCACTTTCAATAGACAGCCAGTTGGCTTCAGTGAACAGTTTGAAAGCTGATGGAACCGATCTGGTATTGACTGTAAATGACAGCTCAAAAGTAACTGCATTGTGGTAGCTACTATGGAAACGACCTATAACTTTACAATCGGAAATAATAGGTACATTCGAGAATAACAGGTCAAGAGTATTGTCGTTTCGAGTGGGGGTATCAACATACTGCGTAAAGAAGTTATCGCTCATGAATTCGAGAAACATTTCATCCTGTCCACTTCTGTGCGATATAAGAGTGGCCCAATCTATGAAAGGGAAATTGAAGTCACCAACGATCATTACAGGCTTAGGATTCAATGTGTCACAACAAACTAGCTCTGAGAAATAAGACAATAGCTTTGAGAGAGAAGAGTCAGGGAAAGAAGGAGATCGATACGTGTGTGATGTGGATACGTCTGTAACCTAAAATAATAGTGTGTATATCGAGAGACTTTTTCTTTGACCGCAAAGAATCACTCCAGCTGATCTCTTTCTCTCACTTTCTTTCTCTCTCTCTCTCTCTCTCTCTCTCTCTTTCTCTCTCTTTATACTCTGTCAGATATTTTTTCTCTGAACCTCTTAAAAAACATAACCATCCACGATGCTTTTATCTGCGTCTCTCAATATTACAAGTTATTTTCTTTTCCGCTCTCTAGCGTTTTTCTCTTACAGTGTAGTCTTTCTCAGAAAGACACACTTCTTATACACTCTCTCCGATGTGTATTTTTGAATCTTTTATTGGACAATTTTTTATCACGTGTTTCCAATAATCACTGTTTTCATACACGCATAATCTAAGGATACGATCTTGGAAGGAAGCCATTTCCTACTCTCGCAACTTGCACTCTTTGCGGTAAAGAATACGTCACGTATTCTTCCGCCTTTGTAGAACAAAGAACACAAAGATTAGCAACAACGTTTTATCATCTCAAAGACAAAACGAAACAAACAGAAAATCAACTAAATAGCTTAGTATTTTATTACTTAGAGGTAAAAACAAATTTAGTTTCAACAGTTCATTTGGAAAAATCTATATTCAGTCAAGGGTTATGTATATTTTTCAAGACGATATTGAAAAAGGTGTCGCAACCGCTCTTACGGTTGGTGTAGACGCAGGTGGAACACAAAGGTACCACCAGACAAGGCAAGCCCTCATGAACGACCTCCTTGTTCACAAGTGGAAGACGCTCACCACAGGCCCGGCAAAGCTGTATCAACAGCATATGTGAACGTGTCTGGCATAGATATTGCTGCGAAAAAGCAGCCAGCTTCTCGTCGCCTCTTATGGGGCGATATGGCACCTTCAATCATGTCAGAATTTGATCACAACGAAAAACATTTAAAACACAGCAGCAATGTCGACCTTTCTTGCTGCTAGCATTGCGGCCAGCTCTCTACTGCGTCCCGTCTGTGTTCCAACATTTAATGTGACGAGGCGAATTTGGGCTGTACGCCTCGCAGACATACCCCGCCCATGGGTAGCTGCCTGTCCTCGCATATTTGACGGTCCTAGCGGACAAGGTAAGACCGCGTCGCTTCCGGGGGGCGGCCTAGCTTTGGTGATATATCTTGAAGAACTTGAAGCCATGGTTGACAACAAGGGTATGCAAGCAATCGGCCTGTTGAGGTGATGGTCAATCCAGCCTGGCATCGCGGAACGTGTTTGTCGCGAGTAACTGCTAATCCTTAACCGTAGAAAAGCAGAAGATTAATCGAAAAGACGCCTCGACTCGTGTGGCCTGGACTAACCCCTCTCCGCCTGGCCATCTGACGGATAGAACCACTGCCGGAAGTGAACTCGTCCAAAGGGGGCCCCATTTTAGCCTCACTCAGAACTTCGTGATTCCGGCAATCACGGTAGTAGGGCTGAGTGAGTTTACACCTTCCCACCGAATTTGAGGTATTGGGGCTAGGGAAGGTGAAGAGTAAAAATCTGTCAAAACTATATCGTTTCACTAACTCTAACATCAAAGATGATCCAATAATAGGCCCAATCATTAATTCCGAAGGTGAGATGATTACTGATGACTCTGAGAAGGCAATTCTTTTCGCTCAGCACTTTGAATCTCTTTACGACATTAGCACTTAAATGAATTTTTCTACTAACATCTCTGTCTCTACTACCGCATGCAATATCGACTTCATACACATGCCCGCTCACACAGTTTACTCATATCTCAAGCGTCTCTCATCCAAGAATAACACATCTCCGGACCACATTCCTCACATCTTTCTCAAGCAAACCGCACTTTCTCTAGCACTGCCATTAGCTATAGTTTACGATAAATGTCTTCTTCACGGTAGCTGTCCGCAAATATGGCGAACTGCGATTGTCAAGCCTGTCTTCAAAAAAAAAGGAAAACGCACTGAGTCCCAAAATAAAAATTCTAGGCCTATAAGTCTCACTCCCTCTACGTCAAAAGTTAGGGAGCGTATGACTTGCCATGAGATTTTGAAATATCTCCAAGAACACAAGCTAATCAGTCCTCATCAATTTTGGTTTCAGGCCACGACACTCATGCGAACTTGCTTTGCTCAGGTCGCTTACTAACTTGCATCAACAAATTGATGAAAAAAGTTTTATCAGCTGCGCTCTCATAGATTTTTCACGGGCCTTCGATGCGGTGCCACTAACACTACTACTTCGGAAAATCTCCTTATTTGGAATATCCGGTTGCCTTTTGAATTTTTTGAGAAGTTTTCTTGAAAATCAAGAACAAAGTGTACAAGTAGGGTAAAAGCAATCCTACTCCTACGCGACTCCATCTGGAGTTCCGCAAGGGAGCTGCCTTGGGCCCTTACTGTTTCTTCTGTACATTATCGAATTACCGGGAGCTCTACCTAAAGGATGCGACGTGACAATGTACGCCGATGACGTGAAATTGACCACCACTAACGATGTGAAAATTTTGCAAGGCGGGCTGAATGATGTAGCTGATTGGGCAACGAGTTGGGGATTAACAATTTCTACTTCAAAGACAACTGTTATGCGAATGGGTAAACATCACCCAGAAGTGAAGTTTCATCTTGACGGAAATGCCCTTTGTGAGTCTGATCACATTCGAGATTTGGGTATTGAGTATTCTAATAGTCTACACTACTCTCGACATATCGAACAAATGGGTCGTAAAGCAAGCATGAGATGCGGGTACATTCTGAGAACCTTCAAGTCGAAAGATGTAAGACTTTACCAACAAGTATTCATTACCTACGTTAGGCCCATAATGGAATACTGCTCCGTTCTTTGGTCTCCTCACTTAAAAAAACACATAGAAATGATTGAACTAGTTCAACGTCATTTCACAAAACAAGTTTGCAGGATTGCAGGAGAGCCGGTCTGCAGCTGACCTACGAAGAAAGACTGCAGCTCTTGGAAATTCCCAAGCTGCAAGCTCGACGGAAGACTGCAGATTTAATCATGACGTACAAAATATCAAATCGGCTTACGTCAATCGACCCTTGCTCCATGTTTTTGTTTAACAACCACATTTATAATACTAGATCTAACTCGGATGCACTAATCAAACCACTAATTCGATCAGCTTGGCATTCTAACATCTTACCATCTAGAGTAGTTAATTGTTGGAACAGTTTGCCTAATGAGACCAGATCATGTCCTACTCTCAGTTCATTCAAAGATCGGATGGCTTCTTGTTGAAAAACTTGTTGAACTAATCATTATTCACTACTTAGTAGCTTGAATCCTAACTACCTGCACGATTTTCTACTATTCTACTAATTTATATTTCTATTTCAATTTCTATTTCTACTAATTACATTTGAATTCATTTGAATTTGAATTTGAATTTGAATTTGAATTTGAATTTGAATTTGAATTTGAATTTGAATTTGAATTTGAATTTGAATTTGAATTTGAATTTGAATTTGAATTTGAATTTGAATTTGAATTTGAATTTGAATTTGAATTTGAATTTGAATTTTTATTTATTTATTTTTGTTAAGTTTTCTTAAAACCCGTTCAAAAATTTCTCACATTTCTCTATGAAAAAGTAAAATGCCTGTGAATTGACTACAATGTGAATTTTATCTATTTTTACCTGAAATGCAACACGCACTGTGCCATAAATCATTCATTCATTCATACTGTAACTTCAAACGCCGAAATAGCTGAAATTCTAGCTGCTGCGTTCTCAGAATCTTTTACGGCAACTGGTCCTCATGCTTCATTACGCACAGTCTTGCCACTTACTGACCAACAAGTTGACTTTATAGATGTAAGTGCTCCAATCGTGTTTAAATGTCTTTCTAAGTTGTTGAATGTTAACTCTACTTCTCCTGACAACATTCCATACTCTTTGCTAAAAGGGACAGCTACAAGCATTGCATCTTCACTAGCTATCTTATTCAATAGTTTTCTACTTCATGGTACATGCCCAACCATATGGCGTCAAGCTTGGGTCAAGCCTATCTATAAGAAAAAGGGGAACATGAGCGATCCAAACAATTATCGGCCGATTTCTCTGACTTGTTGTACCAGTAAAGTCCTAGAAAAGATAGTATGTTCTTCTCTCCACTCTTATCTGGACAAAAACAAATTTTTAAGCCCATTCCAACATGGCTTTCGCTCACAAAGATCTTGCTCTTAAACACTGATTATGTCAATTTCTAAGTGGCACAAGACTCTTAATCAGTCCAGTTCTTCATATACTTCCACTGTTTTCGTAGACTACAGTAGAGCGTTCGACACTGTGCCCATCAACTCCTTGCTTTTAAAACTATCTTCTTTTGGTATAAAAGGATGCTGCTTAATTTCTTCAAAGCTTTCCTGACTCAAAGAACGCAAGCTGTGATGGTAGCTTCATCTTTCTCAGCCTCCTATCCTAATCTCTCTGGGGTTCCTCAAGGATCTGTCCTAGGGCCCTTATTGTTTCTACTTTATATAACTGATCTTCCTCAGTCACTTCCACCAGGCGCTCATTGTACTCTTTTTGCCGACGATGCCAAACTGTTCACTATGAATGACGCATCTCTGCTGCAGAGAGCATTAGATGTTCTCTCTACTTGGTCTTCCTCATGCGGTCTTACTATTTCTCCAAATGAAACGTGCTACATGCGATTGGGAATTGAACATCCTGATTTCAATTTATCAGTGAATGGTCACTCTCTTCTGGAAGTGAAACAGTTTAGAGATCTAGGGTTTTTAAATTCGAGTGATCTTTCATTCAAAGCGCATGTAAAGAGTATGTGTAGTAGAGCCTCTTCTAATAACATTCCTGATACTAAGATCTTTTCGCACTCTGAACGTCAACATTCACATGAATCTTTTCAAGATTTACGTGAGACCAATACTGGAATATGCTTGCGAGATCTGGAACACTATAAGCATAACCCAATCTAAGTAAATAGAAAAAGTTCAGCAGAAATTTACTAGAGAATTTTTCAAACGTGCCTGTATGAATATCCCTTATAGTCAACGATTGAAATTATTAAGAAGCTTTTGCCTTAGAAAACGTCGACTGACAAACGATTTGATGCTACTTTATAAAATAGTACATCACAACCTAGACATTCCTATTGGCGAGATCCTTCCTCTTGCTCCTAGAAGTAGATTCACCCGCGGTCATACATGGAAACTTCGTATGCCTATTTGCCGTTTAAATCGATTTCAATCATTCTTTCCTTATAGGATAATCAGAGAGTGGTATGATCTTCCTGTTTGTTTTTAGCTTATCACTTCCCAAGGCCAGGAAGTTCTTAAATGAATTGAATTTTTGATTTTTTTTCTCGCCAGTTGTTTAATTATTAGTAGCCCAGTTGCTACTTCTTATTTTGCCATTGTAAATTTTTACTGTGCTGTTTTCGATTTTTACTGTGCAATCAATTGTATAATCATGTATTATTATTATTATTATTATTATTATTACTTCGGGGGGAGGGCTTTTTTTTACTTAGGGGAGCACTTTACTTCGGTGGGTTTTTAAAGATAACTTTTTGCTTTTTTAATATGAAAAATTCTAACATCAAAACTCGCTTAGGCTTAGAAAAAATAGCGCTATTGATACCGTTACGGCTTAAGAAAAGACCGTTACGCACAAGAAAAAAACGCACCGAAAAAGCCTCCCCCAAAGTTAAGCGGATCTGCACTCAACCCCCCCCCCAATCTAAAATTGTGCCGAGGTGTGAAACTCGAAAAAAGAAAGTTGCTTTACACTTCCTGCCCCGAAACAAAGTGCGGCCCCTCATGTATAAAAGAACCATCAAATTCCATAGGCAATACAAACTTTACGGGAACACCCTAAGGAGAAACTAAAGGTAAAGGGGGAGGATTCACTGCACATATTTATTTTTTTTTTAGTATTTATGGCTGACTCCTACAAGTGTGCATTCAAATGAAGGCGTGGAACTCGAAAAAAAACAAAGCTTGAAAATCTTTAAATAATTAGATGTAAATTTAAAACAGCACAACATTAAAAAATGTTTTTGTATCACGGACAGCAAGATTACAAACCGTTAACAAACAACATACAATAGAACATAAAGAAATTTCAAGCAAATACATGCAATCTCTACATTTCTCTATTTGTAATGTTATTCTGTCGTTCTCTCGTCATTCCTTTTGGTAGCATTGATACGAGCTCGATTCACTTTTATGAACTAGGTCCCACTAGTTGCGCCTCGAATTTTATAGTTATAATAATAATGAAGTTTTTTTCAACTTGCTCGCACTAGTGTGAAGCACAATGATGAGCACACTGGTACGAACTTTTTTCTTGTGAAATTAAAGCCGCGGCTGAACTATCCTCATACACCAACGCATTGGCACGACAACAACAAAAATGGCACGACAACAACAAAAATGGCACGACAACAACAAAAATGGCACGACAACAACAAAAATGGCACGACAACAACAAAAATGGCACGAAAACAACAAAAACGGCACGACAACAACAAAAATGGCACGAAAACAACAAAAATGGCACGACAACAACAAAAATGGCACGACAACAACAAAAATGGCACGACAACAACAAAAATGGCACGACAACAACAAAAATGGCACGACAACAACAAAAATGGCACGAAAACAACAAAAATGGCACGACAACAACAAAAATGGCACGACAACCACAAAAATGGCACGACAACAACAAAAATGGCACGACAACAACAAAAACGGCACGACAACAACAAAAATGGCACGACAACAACAAAAATGGCACGACAACAACAAAAATGGTACGACAACAACAAAAATGGCACGACAACAACAAAAATGGCACGACAACAACAAAAATGGCACGACAACAACAAAAATGGCACGACAACATTAAAAATGGCACGACAACAACAAAAATGTAACATATCAGTAAATTTGATTTTTGTGAATATATTCTCACATTTCTCGTCTTTTTTCACGGCTTTGATAATTGTTTGATAATTGTATTTTTCACTAATTCACTGATGTATTCATCGCAAAATTTTTTTAGTTTCACAATACGTAAGCTATGTCTAGGAACTTACAAAATGGATGCACTTTTTTGATATTGATATTGATATTCTTTATCGCCAAAGGACAACTGGTTCAGGGTCATCGCTAACATGGTTGACAATGAGGAAATGAAAAAGTAGAAAATCTTCGGAAGAGGAATAAGCAACTGTGGCGTTGCACTGAAGAGTCTTGGTAGACCACTTAGCGTTTCAACCTCATACCGAAGAGATTCACGAAGTCTTGAGTCCCAAGACGACAGAAGAGAAATCTCGTAATTCAATGAAGTAGAGACGAGTAGAAGTCAGTGTGAAGAGGAAATGATAGACCCGACCATCTCCGGGGTTTGAAAAAGAAAAGAATGAGGGTTTAAGGGTTTAAGAGGGTTTAAGAGTTTAAGAGAGAGTTTAAGTTTAAGGGTTTAAGAGGGTTTTTAATTGAGGGTTTAAGAGCCATTTGACAATTTAATGTCAAGTGACAGCAGAAACCAAGAAAACAGCATTCAATAAAAGTTTTCAGCACCGTTAGACTTTTCTTCGGAAAAAATCCCATTTGTTAGCTTCCAATGATCTCGACATTTCCTTTTCCATTCACTCTTTTCCGGTAATTCAAGTAAGTCGCTTTTCAGCGCTACAGCGGTTCCCATCTGTTACACGAAATGTCTCACCACGTTCAGCGATCAAACATATTTTGATAACTTTTTGAAAAGTAACTCATGTATCGAAGAACTTCTCGGGCTTAAAAATGCCGGAATTGATCAACTAATTGCAAAACCAATGTGCTAATGTATAAGAAGTCTTGCAGTTTTTCTTGCAAACTAAAACTAATCAACTGAAAAAAAATAATAGGAAAAACAATGATGACGACCGGGCTGAAGACTGAAGACGTAGCTGATCGGGTGAAATGGCGTGGTGCAGTCTGTAAAGCGGACCCTGCCCGACGGCGGGATAAACACTATGTATAAGAAGAAGAATAAAGCTAAAGGTACAAAGCATGAAGCTTAAGCTTCCGCAGTGTTAGATTTTCCCCGCGGCCCTATACATAGACAATAATCTCTAGAAGGGTAAGTTAACTTTAGAGCGTTCAAGCTTTGCTATGTTGCTTTGGGTTGTCCTAGCGATTTCTGGTTTAACTTCTTTCTGCGTTGAATGCTCGCTTCTCACGATTTGTCTCTCATGAAACTTGTTTTCGAGTGAAATTTATTAATAATAAACCTCTATGTGAATTATTTGTGTGTGAATAATATTGGGGAGAAAGGAATGAGTTCCATTCGTGAAGGATTAGGATAAATTCTGGTTTTTGTCGAATAAAGCTTGTCTTCCTTTTCATTATCTCTTTTTTCCATCGGGGTAGGTAAGCGGGGGAAGGGAGGGAGAGGGTTGGGTTGTACAGGCTAGGAAAATATGGTTTCTCATTTTTCGAATTGCTCAGCACTTCTCTCGCGATTCGCTAAAATTTTTACCTTTTCAAATTTATAGTTCATGTTCGTATACTTTTCTAAGAAGTTTCAGAGTAAGTTGCTAAATTGTTATTTCCGAAGAACTTTTCCAGGCTTCTTCAATAGGAGAAAAGTTCATTCAACTAAGTCCCTGAGTAATGCTTACTTTGGCAAATGTTGTAATCCTCTTCAAATACTTTTCTGAAGTAGGGTAAAAAGTTTTTGGGTATGCAAAAATGATCTGAATAGTTTTTTTATTTATTTGATTTGCTAAGATGAAGACATGCTTGGATTGAATTTGTTGTGGTGTGAATTATGATCGAATTAATCTTTGAAAAATGAGGCAAGTTGAGCTATGTACATATGACGCAGAACGCGATAGAACGGATCATGAGAGTGCAATAGAAATTTTTTGTTTCAGAATTGTCCAAAACTTAGAGTAAAGGGGTAAGTGATCACGAGGATTTCAATAATGTGGTTCGTTTTTCATGAAAAATTTTTTAATTGTGAAAATCGTCCTGCAAAATCTTGAATTTTTTAAAGTCGTGAAAAAAGTGTCGTGCACTCTTTTGAAGATAACTAAGCCGAATGAGAAGCTTTTGGCTTCACATATGGATCAAATATAGAAAACTTTGTGTCTAACATATACGCCAAAGTCTTACACGGGGAGAAAAAAGTTCTACTGGTTTTCTGTGCCTTGGTTTAAAATTCTCAAATATGCAATATTCACTAAATATTCAATATCTGACATTAAAGAAAAAAGGTATTTTTCATAATGAAGTATGTTGTAGCCCATGTTTATCTGAACAAATTTGTAAAACAACGTTTTTAATCTTAGATACACTTTCTTAGTGAAAACACGCTTCGGAAGCGCGTCGTTTCATGCATCTTTGGGTATCAATGCGTTCTTTTTCTTGTCTGCCTTTCATGCAGGACTGTTTTTCAAGCGTCTTTTTCTCACTCAACTTCTCTCTAATTCTCTCTGCTTCTCTCTGTATTTTTTTTTCCTGTTCACCAAGTCGTAATCGACAGAACGTGCTATAACCAACACCCGCTCTCTCTCTTTTCCTCTCTCCATTTCTGGCGCCCCTTAGGTTGTTTCCGTTTCAAGCAAAACTTACACTGTTTAACACACTGTTACAAAAATTTCTTTTTTTTTTTCTTTTTTTTTACAAAAAAAAAATCAAAATAGCTTTCTTTACTTCTTACAAAAACAATTATGAAGTGAATCCTTTTTTTTTCAAATTTTGGTTCGCTTTTGTTGAAGCTTGATCAGACTTGATCGTACAATACTAGGAATGGTAGTGCTGTTCCTGGAGAAAATCTGCACTCGCCACATCGACGAGCTGGCAACCGGCTTCAACGAAGCAGTGTAAAAAGAATTATATGTCTAACGGTATTAAAAACAAGTTTCAGCGTTCCAGTTGTATAGAAAATCATCGGGGCCGTATTCTCTGTCTCACTGAGGCATTCTTCAGACTCCGACAGTACAAAATATCTTGAATCCGTGTAACTGTTCCCAGGTTGATTACGCACCCACTCAGGAGTTTTCAAGCACAAAATAACAATTTACTGGCAATGTGCAATAAGATCTTTTAATATTTCGAACTCTCTTCTTCGGCACATCGTCGGGCATCTCTTGCTCGACTTCTTCTTCTTCGCGCACTCCACTCTCCTCCACGGCTCTCCATGCCTCCGCCTTTTGTCTCGTCCATTTTCTCAGCCTCTACCTCGTCCACTTTCCCATCTCACAGCTTCAGAAGACATCTGTTGATTATTCCCTGTATCTGCTTCTGTGTGAGCAATGTGCTCGGTGAGAACCGCAGCTTTTCTCCTCTCTTGGCCACCCTCATTTCCTGAACAATCTTTTTCGCATCCGCTCGCACTCCTTCTGCCCTGCACTTTGTCACGGTCTCATCAAAAAAAAAAAAACTTCGCCTCAGGGTTAAGTGACGGTCGCTTCGTACTCTTCTGTGCCCATCCGTATTTGACAAGAGTGGGATTCTTCCTCTCGATCAGGTGTATAACCTCATATGTTGCGATGCGACTCTGCAGAGATCCGACAGTCTCAACGCGAGCTGCGAAGAGTCCAAGTGCGACGTCCGTGATGGTTTCCTTTGAGCGGTTTCCTCTCATGATATGAGCATCCAGGTTTGTAAATGAAAGAACACTTTGTACATCCGGCAAAAGTGCACCTCCAAACGCAGTCTTCTGTCTCGGTTCCATCGTTCTCTTCCCTAATCGCGCTTGACGACATTGGCTCTCTGGGCATGCTAGCAGACGGAGAGTACCAAAAAGACGGTCCACCCTTATGGCCACCGACGAACAGAATCTCGAGTTTAGATGCAATTGGCCGAAGACTGGAAATCATATGCACTTTGCCAGTGCCGATGCCGTAGTGCTTCCGTGCAAGGAGAGAGGAACCATTGAATTCGAAAAAAGGAGTACTGAGCAATGCCTGCGATTCTCGTTTTTGATTTTGGGCTGTCATGGAGATCGCAAAGGTAGGTGGATGTGCCGTTCAAAGGAGAACCGTGAGTTCTCCTTTGAGATGTGCGTTGATGTTTTGAGATGTGCCGTTCAAACTTCAAAGGAGAACCGTTCAAAGGAGCTGCCGTTTTCCGTGTCGAAGCCAGCGTCATTTCGTTGACGAACTCGCCGCTTAGCCTGTAAAGTGTTCAAAAATGAATGAACTACTAGCATTCTTCATTCTCTCGATTCGTTGCCCACAGTGGACTTGAACAAGTTATAGAAACTTTTGTTGGAGATTTTTTCGAAAAGTTAGAGAAAATTAAGTAAAATTTCAAAAAAAAAAGAACACTGAAAGTTGACAAAATGAGCGGTGCAACATTTTTCGTGAACGTTTTACTTAATCAACTCTCACAGCTTCAACTCCGTGAAGTTAAAAGAAGTTGATGAAAAATTTCTCTTCGGAGCCGAGCACCTTCTCGACCTCATTCTGATTCGCGGTGCAGCTCTTTTCATCGACTGGAACGAGCAAGTACAAATTGTGAGGTTTCAGCTACTGAATTTTTTAACGTTTCTGCAATGAGGAAACATTTTTCATGTGAATTTTCAAAAATTTTCTGGATTTTATCGATATAAATCGAGAAACTCGTTAGCGTCCGGCCTCGTTAGCCTAAGCCGAACGGCCTCGTTAGCGTAAAGTTACTGAGCCTAAGCTTATTTTAAAGTTAAATTACTTTTAGCATTGAAAAGTATAAAGAAAAACTTGAGAAAATAACCTGAATTAAATAACATACGAAATTTTGCACAAAAAAAAATCGACATCGGCGAATCCGAACCCTCGTTCAAAAAGCCCCCCCACCCCTCCACCCAAGTAAAGCGGAGCCCCCCCCCCCCCACAAGTAAAAAAAAAGAACCCAGTAGTGCCTATAATTCATAAATCTGTGGTAGAAGTTGCACTCACGAATGCAGCTTTCCTCCGCAAGTACGCGGTTTGAGGTGGTAGGGGCGAACTTCCTCTTCTACAGAAGACCGCTCTCGAGAAAAGTAGCAGCGAGACTCTAGAAATAGAAGAACAAACATGATCTGAAGAGTTTATTCCGACAAGGAATTATAGAACAGCAATTATACCGGTCGTTTTGACGATTTCGCGTGAAAAGATGAATCGATCGAGAAGTTTTGTGTCTGAAAAAGAAATAAAAACGGCGAAAAAAAAACTTTCAAAAATACCGTTTGAATCAAATACTGATAGTACCATTCCTAGGATTGTGCGATCAAATCTGATCACGCTTCAACAAAAGCGAACAAAATTTTAAAAAAAAGGATCTACTTCATAATTGTTTTAGTTAATAAGAAGAGGGCACTTTTTCACTTAAACCCCCCCCCCCCTTACAGATGTTCAATTGGGTGATACTTCTGACGTATTTACATGTACAAATAGTTATTTATACATTAAAATGTAATTTTTAAATTAAAGAAATTCTTTTTACATTAAAAACGCTTAGGCTTAGGAAAAGTTTCCGCTAACGAGGGCCGTACGGCTCAGCTAACGAGGTCGTATCAAGAAAATGACTCAATTGAACTTCTGGGAGAGGGGGATGCCCTAAAGTGAAAAAGTGCCAAAAGAGAAGAAAGCCATTTTGAAATTTTTGTAACAGTGTGTTAAACAGTGGAAGCCTTGCATGAAACGGAAACAACCTAAGGGGCGCGAGAAATGGAGAGAGGAAAAGAGAGAGAGCGGGTGTTGGTTATAGCACGTTCTGTCGATTACGACTTGGTAAACAGGAAAAAAAAACAGAGAGAAGCAGAGAGAATTAGAGAGAAGTTGAGGAGTGAGAAAAAGACGCTTGAAAAACAGTCCTGCATGAAGGCAGACAAGAAAAGAACGCATTGATACCCAAAGATGCATGAAACGACGCGCTTCCGAAGCGTGTTTTCACTAAGAAGGTGTATCTAAGATTAAAAACGTTGTATTACAAATTTGTTCAGAAAAACATGGGCTACAACATACTTCATTATGAAAAATAAGTTTTCGCTTTAATGTCAGATATTGAATATTTAGTGAATATTGCATATTTGATAATTGTTAACCAAGGGACAGAAAACCGGTAGAACTTTTTTCTCTCGGTGTAAGAATTTGGCGTAAATTTTAAACACAAAGTTTTCTATATCTGGTTCAAAGATGAAGCCAAAAGCTTTTTCATTCGGCTTAGTTATCTTTGAAAGAATGCACTACACTTTTTTCACGACTTCAAAAAATTCAAGATTTTGTAGGACGATTTTCACGATTTAAAAAATGTTTTCATTAAAAACGAATTACACCATTGTAATCCCCGTGATCGATTACCCTTTTAATCTAAGTTTTGGACAATTCTGAAACAAAAAATTTCTATTGCACGAAGTGTTCAGTGCTCAGGTCCGTTCTATCGCGTTCTGCGTCATATGTTTATATCACTTTCCTAAACTACATATTAAACCCCGGTACAAACATTTGTTTTCGTTTTCCTCAGCATTTAACATATCTAGGGCATTATAAGAATCGTTTTTTTATGTTTCTATTTCTCTTATCGTAACCATGTTGATAACAAATGCAAAAAAAAGGCTTTGCTCATGTTAACATGTTATTAAAAGCCTTCAAAACACCATCTCATCCACACTTGACTTCATCCTATAAATTATATTTTATACCAAATCTCGAGTATGCAAGCAAGTTATGGAATTCTTCATCATCTGGCCTAGTAAAACCTATTGAAAAAGTTAATGGGTAAGCAATCGTTTAATATAAGGATTCTCTTGAGATCTGGCTACTCCAGAATTTCCTGATCAGAAAGAATCTCGATGTTAGGTTTAGAGACTTTTGAATATCGTCGTACCATCTCAGCTTTTTTGTTCATTTACATATGTGTTCATAAAAAATGTGAGCTTGAAACTATGAAATTGTTCAACTTGTCTGCGGTACAGAGGTTTTCCCTTCATTCCCATGAATTGAGACTTATTATGCCTCATAATATTAGCAAATGTTATATTTCTAAATGTGTTTAGTGAGTTATCTGTGTGGAACTCATTACCATCTGAAGTAGTCAGTACACCAGATAATGCTAATTTCAAAAAACTTTTATTAGCTTTTTATTTTGAAAAGATCGTTCCTAAAACATTTGTTCAAGACTAATAAAATTTGAATTTGATGTATTGTAATTCTCTTCTTTATACTTTAAACCAAAAACCCCTAACACAACGACTAAGAAGAAAGTCCATGCTTTTTCATGTTGTTTTTGTATCCTTTTTCATGATATTCATTGTGCTTGGTATAAAGAAATGAAGTGACCGAAAAAGTAGTAGTAGGAGAAATAGCGCACTTCTCTTCACGACTACTAATCAAAGCACGGAGATATCTGTTGTTCGTCGAAAAGATATCCATTGAAACATGGAGTCTTCGACTTTTTCATAAACTTTGAGTGAGCTATTGCACTGACAACAGCTAGTTCACCAGGTGGCATCGAACCAAGCCACCCCTTTCTCACTCTAACCGGGAATAGTGCCCAGTATCAAAAAAAGTTTATCACCTTCCTACTCCACCAAGCTTCCGTGCCAGAACTGATATGGACTTGAACGCGTCTGCCTGTAGCAGTTTGAGAAACGATTGACTTTGCGATCGGACAGTACTAAACTACTTTCACCTAAACTTGCAGGTTGAATATCGATCTTCGACCCATCAGTAACCAAAACATGAGATTCCGTCCTCGTAAATTGTCGGTTCTCATGATCTTGATAAGCCTCTTCTGCTGCGTCTTACTATTTGGAGACAATTCCCTAAGCCTCGGAAGAAGCAGACGGAGTCCTCGGAAGCAAAAGCGGTGTCCCTACAATGACACCAAGTACATCTGGGCCGAAACCATGCATGTCAACGACGGCACTGAAGGAGGGCTTGGCAATCGGCTCTTTGAGATAGTCTCATTCATCATGATTGCCAGACAACTGGGCAGGTCAAACTTTTCTATACCGAGAGCAAGAAGATAAATAGTGGGGTGTAGGTAGACGAAAAGCAGGAAGATGATTAGATATTTACATCAAACATACGGTAACAGAGTTAGAAAGTCATCAAAGAAAAAGAAAGAAAAGATGAAGAGAATAACAGAGACACAAATTAAGAGTAAAAATTGTAAATAAAAAAAGCGAGAAAGATTAAAATTAAGTAAGAGATTAGTAAAAAGAGAGAAAATTACTTATTTATAGATAAGAAACAGAAATGGCAGAGGTATTTTATGGTATAGAGAAAAAAATGAACTAAGAGAACGACAGAGAGAAACATAAAAAGACAGAGAGAGATGGGAGAGTGAGAGGGAGATAGCAAGAGAGATATGAAGAGAGATAAAAAAAGAAAGAGAGATGTAGAGAGATCAAGACAGCGGAAGACAGAGATAGATAGAGAGAGAGGAAGAATTCTGAAAACCTGGGAAGAACGAGGGAACACAAACATTTGTACATGGAAAGAAGCAAGAAGATGAGAAAAAAACATTTTATGTTAAGTAGGAATAAGATCTATGTGGTTTTTAGAATTAAGATTTTTTTGTTGTTATAATCGAAGTTGATATAATAATACATATATGATATCAGAATCAATAAGAGTACTCCATCCAATTAGCTGACGGCATTTAAATCCTCCAGTTAGAAACGAAAGAGAGCCCCTTACAGAACGCCGGTTCTAGAAGTTGTAGGAAAGCCACGGCCTCAACGACACTTCGTTTTCCAATACTTCCCTCGGCTGCGAGACGCTTTCGCCGATTGCAAGGTAAAAGAGGGTCCACTTGACTTCCAGCCAGACCGCTTTCACTTTGGCTGTCTGCGGTCTGACGACTTCGTTTGTTTGTTTTTTTTGGTCAACTGATCTCTGTTTAGACTTAATATTAGTCAAAGTTTGTGAAACGGAGTCATACGGCTTAGGAACGGGACTGTATCAAATAGCTAACCATAACTTAATCTATCCATCATAGACTAATTTGGAGGGAAGGAAATAGATCCGGTAAGTGATGCTTTAAAGACGTGAGAAGCTGATATGTGTGCATTCATTACAACGAGAAAAAAAACCAGATTATTGGAAATAGGAGCTTAGTGAAACATTGCCTCGGTTGCAAACGGCGCGGAATCGGTTCACGCCCATTGCACAACCTTTCTACGAGTTTTTTACCGCTTGGGAATTCATCTGTATAAAATTCATCAACATAAAATGATGTATAGATACTGGAAATGTTGGAGAACTTGGTGGTTATGAAGTCAAACTCAATCAAAAAGCTCAAACAGCATCTACATACAAATGCTCACTTGCATAATTTGAAGGCATTGACACCCGACTGAGAAACTTAAAAGATGGCACACGAAACAGAGTTAATCCGCGCGCTGGGATCATGAACTAATTTTGTTCCCGGTCATGACAGTGTAGAGTTGGCTCGATTAGATCCCACCTCATGAACTAACTTATTTACTCGCTATTGTTTAACTAGCTATCGGGCTTCGACAATTCAAAAAAGAGGTTAATGTTGAGACTGACGAGCCGTATCGTGTCGTCAGCCTAGGAGAGGAAATCAACAATTTGCGCTTTGTCAACTTCACATCAACTTTGGATGCTGTGTTCCCGATATGGGAAGAGGAAAATTTACTTGTCATCGAAAAAGTCTCTTATTTGCAGGTACTCTTTGTTAAGAATTCCTAGAACGTTGAAAGTTTCGAGGATCTTTAGCGTTTACGTTTTCTTTACAGAAACAAATATGAGCCTTTTAAAGAACCATTTTCTTGTAGGTTATCATAATTATTCAGGGTACTAGAGGTTCACTCTCTAGCTATTACCAGTACCAGCCTCCGATACGATAACTCTTTTCAAGGTTTCCATTCTTTGTGAATCGATCGAATTTAAATCGACCAGAATTTTTTATAATTTTTTTGTAAGAATAGTGCTATTTTGAGGGTAACCTACATATACATCGAATTTCTACCCTTTCAAAAAAAAGAACAATCTCCTGCAGATTATAGATCTTTGTATTTAAAAAAAGCGATTGCCCCTTGTTTAAAAAAATTACTGTACCTTTCAAGAAACTCTCTTCAAATGATTCACTAATTGTTGACTTTTCTTGAATGAGATTTCATGATTATTGCGTGACTTCAGAATGTTCAGAGTCATCGCTACTTCTTGTTTAAAAAAATTACTGTACCTTTCAAGAAACTCTCTTCAAATGATTCACTAATTGTTGACTTTTCTTGAATGAGATTTCATGATTATTGCGTGACTTCAGAATGTTCAGAGTCATCGCTACTTCTATGATTGGCGCATGCAAGTGCTTTCTTTGCTGGGAAGTCATGAAACCGACACAGAGCAAAAGACCTACAGGAGAATACAACAAAAAAAGAATGAATTCAAGTGAGAAATTTTGCGATTTAGTTTTCACCAATTATTCAAAACCATTCTGATTATTTTATATTCACCCATGCATACATACATACATACATACATACATACATACATACATACATACATACATACATACATACATACATTTTTATTTTTTTTATATTCACCCATGCATACATATATATTTGACCAAAGATGTCTCTCTCTCCCAACAATGTGGATATTCCATCTCTTCTCGAAACTATTCCGCTACAAGCGGATACAATCGCAACTCAGGCTAGAACTATCGAGTCTCAAAATCAACAGATCATTTCACTCACCAAGGAACAAAGTTCGACAGTTTCTTCTAACCTAACATCCCTCTCACCCGATGCCGTTGCCTACGAAGCGGTCAGACGGTGTCTGTTGGAAGACAAGGACATCATAGAAGAAAAATCGAAAAACATCGTTATCGTTGGATTGGAGGAAAAGGACTCGGACTCGAATACTGCCGCTGAAGATGAAGCCCTTATTGCCAAGCTTGTCTATGAGCTTGACATCAAAGAACTCTCTGATGCTTTCAGAAAGGGAGATGTCAGGCACAAAAGACATGGAAGAGCCGAAAACAAAAGAAGGATTCTGAAAGTTTACCTCCCATCTCCAGCTCTACGTTCTGTCACTCTTCAAAAGATCAGAAGTTCCAGACCCCAAGTTATCCAGTCCCACCCCCGCGTCTTCGACAGAGAAGATCTCACTCGAACTGGATTGGAATTGGAGAAGCAATGCAGGCAGGTCGCGAGGGAACGGAATCTCCAGGCAGGGCAGATAGAGTGGACAGTCAGAGGGACGCAGCTCTTCCGGCTACCGAAGGCAAGGCCATTCAGAGAAGAGCAGCCAAAAACGTACGCATACGTGACTCAAAGAAAGTCTCACTAGGTCAGTGGCAGTGTTAGTTCTTCTGATAGTCCTGTTGTCAAAGCATGCTTATTCAATGCAAGATCCATACGTAATAAAATGACTGATCTCGATTTCTTGTTGAGTAGCAAATCATTTGAGTTGATTTTTATTACGGAAACATGGCTAACTTCTTCTGAGTCAGATCGTGAATTTTTAAGAAATCATAAATATGCTTTGTATCGTTGTGATCGCTCGTTCGATGACCCCAACAAGGGCGGCGGAACCGCTGTTTTTGTCTCCTCTAGTATTTCATCTTTCTTTGTAACTTCCTTCCGTGATGAAGGCGTAGAAGTGATTGTTATCGATCTAATTAACCCCAACGCTTTCCCACGTCATATACGTTGTGTGTGCATATAC
>OZ057405.1:644685-680086 GCA_964056735.1 Allodiplogaster pararmata
TGTTTATTGATGACATAAAACATGTAATTCCTCCCAATGTAAATTATACTATCTACGCCGATGACATTAAATTATTTAGTGAAGTACCAACTTTTTCGTCTGACCTCCAAACTGCCATAGACAATGTATTCAACTGGTGTCAACAGTCCAATCTCAAACTATCAGCTCAAAAATGTATAGTTACGCACCTTGGTATTAACCCCATGCAAAATTATCAGCTAGATCGTCATACAATGGCCAACTCTTCCGAAATAATAGATCTAGGAGTTGTCTTTTCGAGTAATCTTTCTTGCAATAAACAAGTCGAGCATGTCTGTAAGAAATCTACAAACCTCGCCAATCTCTTTTTGCGCGCGTTCAAAACCAATTCTCTGGTTGTATTAACCCGTGCTTTCGTTACTTATATTCGTCCGATCCTCGAATACAGCTCGGTTGTATGGTCACCTACCGCGATTGGCTTAGTTAATGACCTCGAAAGAGTACAGAGAAATGTCACTAAAAGAATCTTGGCTAGGAAAGGACTTACCCGTCTAGTTTACTCTGAACGTTTAAAAATGTTAAATTTAGAATCTCTTGAATATCGTAGGGTTGTTTCTATTTTAGTTTTTATACATAAGAGAGTCCACGACTACTCAGAGTTCGACTTCTCTCGTTTGTTTACTTTAGCTCCTCTTACTAGAGCTATTAGAAATACCCATCCATTAAGAATCGCCTTACCATATGCTCTAAACTCCTTTAGGTTTTCTACGTGTGCTTCTAGGTCGATCACTATTTGGAATTCCTTACCTAGCGAAGTAGTATGTAATCATTCCAGCGAAGTATTTATGAATAAACTCAGAAAACTACCGATAAATTGTATTTTACCCGAGCCAATTGTCTGCGACTAAGTTAATCTAGGAAGAACACTTTTTGTAGACACACTGCCACTGTAATACAATTCTTTTCTAGTAGAATCATAATCCATGTTTAATTTGTGATCATTAAATGTTGAAGTGAAACTGTTTTTGTGTACATGGAAATAAAGAATTGAATTGAATTGAATACATACATACATACATACATACATACATACATACATACATACATACATATAATACCTCTCTCGTCGCTTTGGGTGATGTGAGTACATTTAGTACCACTCCTCAGGGTAGGCGAGATTATTATATCATTTTCTAACATTTTACACATATAACGTTCTATATACATCTATTTATACCATTTACATTGTTAATAGATAAAATACTCATAATCTCAAATAAATCACTGCTCTTTTCGTTTCAATTTCTTTTCACTAGCTACCTTGTGTAGCAAATCCGGTTTACCGGATCAACTTAGCTGCTTGCAGCAACTCTGGTTTTATACCAGAGAAAAAACTCGTTGCTTTGCAGCAAAACATATAAATGTATCATAATACAAAACTTTTTACTTATAAACATAATTTAAAAAAAAACCTTTTTTGATTATCTTTTTTGATTCAATGTGTTCATACAATCACGACAACCTTTTTTTGATTCAATGTTTTTATACAATCACGACAATTCATTGAACTTTATCTTTGTCTCTGTAATAAAAAAACTTTTAAAAAAAACTATCCACTTTTAACAATTAATATCACTTCTCTTTTAGCAATATTCTATTCAGTAAATTATGGTATCAAATCTTGTTTTCTCATCAAAATCTTGTTTAATTCTAGCAATTTTCTATCAATTATAAGTATTCTCACTCACATAAATTATCATTCACACTTAAAACAAGTTTGAATTTAAACCAATTTCTAACCATTAGATGCTACATTAGCATCACAAACACTATCATAATATAAAGTTTTAAACTATTATTTCTAATTCTATTTACACCCTTACCTTTTAATTCTACCTGTTATAATTTAACATATACTTTCCTCCCTTCCACTCAGCTATAAATTAAATCTATCCTCATTCACTAGAAGGAATTTCCTACACTATACCATTAACGTAATTCATTAGCTCGGATGAAGTATTATAATATTCAAGTTATCAATTCACAGGTGAGATATACCACGTCCTTGGGAATCCATTGCTTAACCCTTGGATGAGAATTGGATCTCACTACAAGATGGTACCGTACTGTTCATACGGAGTAGCACTCGATGACAGACTGGTCGAGCAGCCAGCCTCATCGTATTAACTGCTTAACAAACCAACAAACAAAATGAACATCCTTTCAAATATACCCACATACCATTGTAAGGTTGAAGGTAGACTTGTTTTCAAAACTAATGAATACTCTCTGGTTAAAGGCAATCATTGTAATAATGCTAGGTGTGTAATTTGTAAAATTACCAACTTTGATAATATCGTTAAGAGTTGTACTACTAATAAAAAATTCATCACTAATAAACCTATAGATTCTACATGCAATACTAAGAATGTAATATATTTAATAACTTGTACTAAATGTAATACACAGTATGTAGGAGAGACCACGCAAAGTCTCAAGAAACGCATATCACAACATAGATACCATTTCAAGAAAAATATACTTAACACCTTTTTATGTAATCACTATGAAGACACGTTTCACTCAGATGACTATATTAAAATTGATATTTTGGATCATGCAACATGTAAATCTGAATTAAGAAATAAGGAGAATTATTGGATAAGATTACTAATGACAGCCTACCCATACGGACTAAACGATCAATCACAAGGTTATGGTCTCATATCTGACAATATTAACCCATTGGAAAAGATAAAACAACCTAATCATAATCTACCTATATATATATATCCCTAAGAAAGCTCCAAGTAGACATAAAAATAGACGTAGAACAATACCCAGTTACAAGGCCAGAGAATTAAACATAATTCTGGATAATATACTAAAAATTAAGAATGGTAGGCAACTATATCTAGAATATAAGAAACTAAGAGTTAAAGAGAAAGATAAACTCATTAAGTTTACTCTCACTAATGAGTTTTACCGTTTAGAAAACAAACAAAAAGTTTTAATAACAAGTTTAATTTGTGACTATTTTTGGAAAGGACAGAAAGAACACTTAAAAGAAGAAATAGACAAAGTCAATATTAAACTCACATACCATGGAAAATATATGGACAACATTCCTCTCAATCGCATTTTTAACAAAGCACTCAATCATCATAAAAACGAAGATTTTATGAAAACGATCAACAAACCTTTCAAATTTCGTATAATATATAAATTTAAAGATCCTATAAGTAAATATATATTCAATTATAACACTTTTTAAAGAAAATTGGACTGTCATCTGATTAATAAGATATCAAACGAAAAATGTGCATGTCATAAATACCCTAATCTCATAGACAAAACCCTTGGACATATATGTACAGGTGATACACATTGCACCCCTTATCCAATTCTACAAAATATTCTCAATAAAGGCACTAAATACAGGATTAACACTTCTAGCTCTAGTAAAGAATACATTATTAACGAAATCAAAGAATCTATATCTCTTACCATAAATAAACTTACTAAGAAATATAATCTCAACTATATAAATATAAATAAAATTAAAGAAACATTAAATACATATTGCATAGACAAATTAACTGTTTATTTAGATAAATTTCACTATAATGACAACATAGAAAACAGAAAGATACAATATGCTGTTAATCAATTACAACAAGAATTCATAATCACTCCTATAGATAAAGCTACCAACAATTACGCATTCATATGTAAGAAAATCTATCTCAAATTTATGAATGAAGAAATGAATACTAGTCATAATAACGTCAAAACATATCAACCTATTACATCTCCCAGCATCATTGAAATTATCAACAGTCATATGAAACAAACCAGATACTTCAAAATAGATACTATGAACTTAAAACCATTTCAAATTCCACAAGTTTATGGCATACCTAAAATGCATAAAAACCCTATCAAATTCAGATTCATTACTGGCGCATCCAATAGTAGTCTTAAACCCATTTCTATTGAATTACAACTCATTCTCAAACATTTATCAAAACATTTCAAAAAGTACTGTAAACTAACTAGCGAGAGAAAGGGTATTAACCACCTATTCTCTATACTAAATACAAAACCATTATTAGAAGCATTGAAACCAACAAATAATAAGAATAGAGAAATATTTTGTGCAGACTTCACATCTTTATTCACCAATTTACCTCACGATGTAGTTAAACGCAATATGGATAGTCTAATTAAAACATGCTTCAAAAACAGTGGTTATGAAGCTATAACAATCAAAGGTTATTCTACTTATTATACTAACGACACTTCACAAAAAAGAACTTATTTGCCTTATGAAATTTATAAAATGATTACTTACATTCTAGAAAACAGTTATATTACATATAACTGTACTCTATACAAACAAAATAAATGAATACCTCAAGGAAACAATGCTTCACCACAATTAGCAGATCTAACATTAGCCATGATGGAGTTCCAATACATTAATAAAAATATAGATAGATATCATATATTAAATAGATCTTTACACTGTACATTCAGATATATTGACGATCTACTACACATTTCAGATAAAACCCAAGAATTCGTAACAATAACCAAAGAAATGTACCATAGTTCACTAACTCTGGAACAGACAACTATCAATAAGAATACAGCCGATTTCCTAGATCTCAATATAAAACTCGAGGAAGATGGAAATAATAAACTTAAACTGTTTAATAAAACAGACGAGTATAACTTTAAAATATTTAAATATCCTCATTATACTTCTAATATACCTATATATATTGGACTTAATACTATATATACAGAAACACTTAGGTTTACCGACAATTGCACATACTTTGAAGACTTCCTCAAGAGAATGCGCGGTATGATTAACACATATCAGGAAAATCGATTTCCAGATGATATTATACTTAATAGGATAATTAAAACTCTAAACAGAAATCCTAAAATACAACTTAAATATAATACTGTAAACTATAGAATTACGGAACATATTATAGAACTGTTAAGAAATAAAGAAAAATAGACCACTACTACAAACTTCAATTAGTTGTTGCTCTAGATTGCTTCAATACATTCCCGCTCATTACTTTTCAAAAATGCTTGGATAGCATTCTCTATCTCATCTTCCAGTTCTTCATTATTTTGTTTTTCATCAATTTGCTTTATTTTTATTTTGTTTATATGTGTTTATTTGTTTTTATTTTTGTATTGTTTAATTCTAAGCTATTCGTTATGATTATACTCGTTTCTCTCTGGGCACTCACTGATGAGCCCCACCCAGAGAGAGCAGAAGTCTGTCTGAGTTGGGGCGAAACAGGCTTCTGCTACATTATATTTTCAGCAGTGATATCTTAATGTAAATAAATTAAATTTTATCAACTCTTTTACCTTTTTTCTATAATAATACATACATACATACATATATACATACATACATACATACATACATACATACATACATACATACATACATACATACATACATACATACATACATACATATGTACATACATACATACATACATACATACATACATACATACATACATACATACATACATACATACATACATACATACATACATACATACATACATACATACATACATACATACATACATACATACATACATACATACATACATACATACATACATACATACATACATACATACATACATACATACATACATACATACATACATACATACATACATACATACATACATATGTACATACATACATACATACATACATACATACATACATACATACATACATACATACATACATACATACATACATACATACATACATACATACATACATACATACATACATACATACATACATACATACATACATACATACATACATACATACATACATACATACATACATACATACATACATACATACATACATACATACATACATACATACATACATACATACATACATACATACATACATACATACATACATACATACATACATACATACATACATACATACATACATACATACATACATACATACATACATACATACATACATACATACATACATACATACATACATACATACATACATACATACATACATACATACATACATACATACATACATACATACATACATACATACATACATACATACATACATACATACATACATACATACATACATACATACATACATACATACATACATACATACATACATACATACATACATACATACATACATACATACATACATACATACATACATACATACATACATACATACATACATACATACATACATACATACATACATACATACATACATACATACATACATACATACATACATACATACATACATACATACATACATACATACATACATACATACATACATACATACATACATACATACATACATACATACATACATACATACATACATACATACATACATACATACATACATACATACATACATACATACATACATACATACATACATACATACATACATACATACATACATACATACATACATACATACATACATACATACATACATACATACATACATACATACATACATACATACATACATACATACATACATACATACATACATACATACATACATACATACATACATACATACATACATACATACATACATACATACATACATACATACATACATACATACATACATACATACATACATACATACATACATACATACATACATATTTCTATCTTGTTCGCCATGACTGTAGTGGTCGACTTTCCATCCACTGTAGTATTTCGAATAAATTTTTTCTTCAATGAAGAGAAAAAACACTGGTTGACAAGTGCTGGTTACAAATTGTGATTAACCTTTGTTACGCGAAATTCAAAAAAACAGCGAACGGAGAAGTTTAAGAGATAAAGGCTCTGATTAATTTTTGATGGCGATCAGTTCATTTGACGTCAGAAGAAACTGGAAAATTTGATGAGCTTTTTCCTATCGTTTTGGAAAGGTGGGGAAGACTGATGAACCCTGAAAACTATGACATGACAACTTTAGCTCAATATACATAGGTTCCCTGTACAAGTGTAGAACTTCAGAAAGGCCGCTTTTGGGACGAGAGAAGACCTCAGTAATGAAAAGCGAGCTAGAGGTAGAGGAAACATGTAGAATGGTTAGCGATTCTGTATAAGATGGATCGAGAATGGGAAAACTGGCTCGCTATTCATCATCCTACCCCCCCCCCTCTCAGAGGGGTCGTCTTATGACACAAATATGACGAAGAACGTTCCACAGGGCAGCTAGGCTATTATGAAGCATGGGAAGGATAAAAATGCGCCTTGAGCTGTTTTTAATGTACTAAAAGTGTAGTGATTTGCAGTGTTTGCATCCATGTTCGTCGCGGTGACTTCATCTACCAGGAGATGCATCAACACTCTACATTTAACTTCACTCGAGAAGCGACACGGTTTCTTCTCGCAAAAGGTAGGAGAATACAGTAGAGGAGGAAAGACATAAGGAGGAAAATTTTGTCACGATTGAGACTTTAAAGATTGCATTCAACAACTATGAGCCACTCACACAAATTAAATCTATCAATGCAGTCCTTGTTTTCGAGCATATCTCCCCTAACCTTTTCCCAGCCAATCCAAAATAATATGGAATAAATGGAATGAAATGAGAGGTAAGGTTGTTAAGAGACACCCCAATTATTGCTTATGCCTTTATAATATAGTGATCTACAATTGTATGTTTCTTTTTGTTGTTATATTTCTTTGTGATGTCTCCTTTCGATGTATCCTTTCGATATTTCCTTTTAATGTTAGGTTTGCGTACCTCTCGCGCAGATCGGCTGGCCAGCCATATTGTTGTTCATTTTTTTCTTGATTCAGTTTTTCTTCTGTGTTTTGTTCTTTTAGATTTAGAGTTGTGTTTTTAAATAAAGAGAGATACTCTCGCGTCCGTTGTACACCGCAACGAGAGTTTCCCAGGGAGGGGAACTAACCTACATGGGGGCCGAACCGCTTGAATAAATTCGAGAGGACAACGGAGTTGCTCAATAATTTGAGTAATTGAGTGCCATTGTTCAAAAAGTTGAACTTGAGCAAGGATCGTCCAATAAATTGGAGATCAGAGTCTGGTTCAAGAGTTTGGACAGAGAGGAAACTGATTGAAGAAGGAAGGAACGCTCGAGGAACCCGAGATGGAGAGAAGGACAATGGAGAGCAGACGACGAAGAACATGTATGCAGTCGTTCGTTAACGAGAGAATGGGAAGAGAAAATCGGGAGTGGGAAAATAGCACTGCGTACAGGAATATTGGAAGAGAGAGCGAAAGCACAGTGGAAAAATTAGAATCAGTGATTATATCAATGGCACTACCAACGATTCGGTCATTTTCGGGTAGAGGTGGTCTCAAAGGATTCCGAGAATTTGTAGAAAGGGTGGATATGAAGTACGGCAGTTGGTGAGCGAAGATCATCTCGTAAGCATATTCCGGCAGCATCTTGAAGCAGACGCAAGGCGCATTTTCGACACTTTACCTTGAGCGATAAGAAACGGACCGTATAGAGGTATTGTGAGTAAGATGGCAGAAAGATTCCAATGAGACCAAACTCTCAGTAAATAGCCTTTAATAAGCGGAATAGCAATGTGTCACCGTGGTGTAATGGTTAACACGCTCGCTCCAGTCGCCAAAGCGCTAGTCACTAGATGGATTATTTAAATGGGACGCATATTATCGGATCAAGGCACAGAATTTGTTAATAAAGTGATCAAAGAAATTACGAATATACTAGAGATCGAACACATTACGACGAAGGGGTATAACCCAAGAGAGAATGGTTTGACAGAGAGATTTAACCAAACTTTGATAAGATTACTACAGAAGAAATTGAAAGATGCTGGAATGTGGGATGAGATGATCCCATTTGTAGTGTGTGCTTACAATATCTCACCACACTCAACAAAAGGGGAAAGCCCCCACTTCGTGATCTTTTGAAGAGACCCTAAGCCATTCGGAGACAGATTGGGCGGAAAGAATAAAACAAAATACTGCGAAATAGACGAGTACAAAACAGAACTGTTCAAGGGATTAAGACTGATATGGGAGACGGTGAAATGAAAATCCAAAGCAAAAAGGGAGAACATGAAAAGAGTATGACAAAAAACATCACGTGGAAAATAAAAGATTCCCAAAACCTGGAGATAGCGTCTTCGTGAGAGTACCAAGCCAGAAAGGAAACAGTGAGTTTCCCAAGCTAACTAACGAATGGGATGGACCGTATAGAGTGGAAGAAGTAAGCGAAAATTCGGCTAAAGTAGTGAGGGTGAGAGATAAGAGTATGCTACAGATACCTTTTGACAAGTTGAGAATGATAAAGAAGCAGCTGGAGAATCAGATATCAGAAACCGTGAAGAAAAGAAAGCAGAAAGTAGCGAATGTAATTTTACAGAATTCGAAGGCCAACGATGATAATCCGGAAGCCAGAGGCCATGAAGACCGCCTTTCACCAGCAGAGAAGAAGAAGAAGATCCTCGCTGGGGGGAAAAGACCGCGCGTGCGGAGATTCTGAATGAAGAGGACGGCGGGTACTTGGATCTGGATAATGGGAACTGAGCAAGAAGTGAAGCAGTCCCAGATCGTCCAGGCGGTTGATGTTGCAAGTGCGACAAAGCATTTCGACCTCAATTTGGAGCACTTCGAGCCGTACCATAGAAACCCAACTCGTCGAGGGCGACGATTTTAAAAGGGGGGGCATGTAAAGAGACTCCCCCAATTATTGCTTATGCCTTTATAATATAGTGAACTACAATTGTATGTTTCTTTTTGTTGTTATATTTCGTTTTGATGTATCCTTTCGATGTATCCTTTCGATATTTCCTTTTAATGTTAGATTTGCGTACCTCTCGCGCAGATCGGCTGGCCAGCCATATTGTTGTTCATTTTTTTCTTGATTCAGTTTTTCTTCGGTGTTTCGTTCTTTTCGATTTAGAGTTGTGTTTTTAACTAAAGAGAGATACTCTCGCGTCCGTTGTACACCGCAACGAGAGTTTCCCAGTGAGGGGAACTAACCTACAAGGTTCATGTTTTAGTGACTCAAGAAAAAACAAGTCTAACTAAAACGGGAACATGTAGATGACTGGAAATAACGAAGTTCTTAATTTAACTCAACTCTTATTTGAAAGTTCTAAAAATAGCTTGATAATGTCATTTTTAAACTCTCCTGATGTTTTTTAACCCCAATGTATCTCGAAAACAAAGGTAAAATATACCAATCAGTTGTTCGACCCGTTGCGCTATATGGCCTCGAAATGAAGATGCTGAGATGGAGCCTTGGACTCACCCGTTTGGAGAAGATGCGCAATGAAGATGTAAGAGCTCGACTTGGAATCACTCCTTTTTTCGAAAAGTTGAGAGAAAGCAGGCTGAGATGGTACGGTCACGTTCTGAGAGCTGACCCTACACCCGTCTCAAAATCAACATGGAACCTCAATGTTCAGGGTAAGAGACCCAGAGGGAGACCAAATTTAGATGGCGAGACAGCGTTGAAGTAGTTGCTGTCGGACTTGCTGAAGACGCCGCGAATCGGGGGAAATGGAGAATTGTCATCTATACAGCGAACCCTGTTCTCGGACGGGAAAAACACTAAGTAGAAGAAGAAGTATCTCGAAGACGAATAACGATCGCTTTCCTTTTCAATGTAAGATGGAGTCGGAGATATAAAAGAGGAAGTTTTTTTTGAATGGAAAAATTTTTTTTAAAGTGCAAACGTACACACGTATCGCTCCACCGTTAAGTTTTAATTTTCTCTCTCTCTCTCTCTCTCTCTCTCTCTCTCTCTCTCTCTCACTCTCGCTCTCTCTCACTCTCGCTCTCTCTCTCTCTCTCTCTCTCTCTCTCTCTCTCTCTCTCTCTCTCTCTCTCTCTCTCGCTCTCTTAAGCCACTTGAATGCTAACTAAGTGCAAAATCCCAGGTTCAGTATGGCAACATTGCACTGAGTTCTTGAAGCGATATAAACGGGAGTTTAATATTTTTAAGAGAGTAAATTGGGCCGTCGAACGCGTCTTCTGGTGTTCGGTAACGACCACAGTTGGGCCCGGCAGACTCTTAGTCAATTCTCACAATCACTACTCGATTATCCTATAGAGGTACGCCGACTTTCTCTCTCTTCTCTCTTCTTTGCTTTATTCATCAACCACAAATTGTTCTTATCGTCACTAAGAGGGAAGGGGAATAGGAAAATGAGGATTGAAACAAGTTGAGAAATGCCATTGATGATGATGACATACTTCATCTCATATTCTTGAATGCATCAATAAAGAAACCGAAGACGATAAAGATGTGTCGTCCACTGAGGAGAAGAAGAAGAATCTTCTCTCTTTTTCTTCTCTCTTTGTCTTTTCTCTCCTTCTCTTTTCTCTCTTTCTTTTTTTCTTTCTATCTTTCTCTGTTTCTTTCTTCTTTGTTTCTTTCTTTATATTCTCTCTTTATATTTTTCTCTTACTCTCCCCATTAGTCCATACAAAATATACAATATAAGACGATGCTGGGAATAATTTCCGCCAAAATGCTCAAAATGTTGTTCCTCGGGCTGATTTCGCTTGAAAAACCAAGCTTTTCCATGGCAAGAAACGGAAAAAAGCGCCATGATAAATGGCAGCAAATAACATGCGTTTTGTCGGGCCTGCTTAGAAAAACCGTCAAAAAACAAGCTTTCTACTTTGTACTCGTTTTGTCACCGCTTTTGTCACTGCCAGAATCAAGTTTTTGTTTGTCCTTGTTTTGTCACTGCCAAAATCGGGTTTTTGTTTGTCCTTGTTTTGTCACTGCCAAAATCGGTTTTTTTTTGTACTTGTTTTGTCACTGCCAGAACCGGGTTTTTTGTCCTTGTTTTGTCACTGCCAAAATCAGGCTTTTTTTGTTGCCCCTGCAACTCCTCAGCCTCATTTCTGGCATGATGGAGGATCGCTCTCAGTAACTCTTTGAGGAGTGCCAATACTAGGCTTTGATCTCATCCAAAAGGCCGAGTTGCAATACCAGCAGCTACAACGCCCACAGACCAACCATTTCTAGCGACGTACCTCAACCGAGTTTACTAAACTCGGTTGGGGTACGTCGCTAGAAGTGGTTAATATGTGTTCGTTGCGGAGCTGTGTTCAACGGACAAAAAGTGTTCAAAAAAACAGCCGAGTTTGGCAGTGCCAAAACATGTCACAAAGGAAAAACAAAATTGTCCGTGATTTGGCAGGAACAAAACTTGGCCACAGAGTCATTCATCATTTGGCACTGCGAAATAGTGGCCGATTCTTCGTCCCTATTTTGGCAGCTAAAAAAAGACTAATATCAGAATTTCCTTCTCCCAAGTTCGCATACTCGAAATCTTGGCAAAATAAAGTTTTTGGCTGAGGAACAACATTTTGAGCATTTTGGCGAAAAATATTCCCAGCATCGTCTTATATATTTTCCTATTTCTCACTTCCTCCCCCCCCCTTTTCACTGTCTTTCTTTTTCATTCCCGTACTTCATATTTTTTTTTGTTTTCTTCACTAACACTCTTTTTGGTTCTCGCTTCTTTTTTGCGGGTTTTTTAATCTCTTAAAAAATTCTGTCTAACTTTCTGAACCCTTCTATCTCGGATTAAAAACTTCTTATCATCTCTCGAAACTCACCCAATTTGTTTGAAATTGTAAGTTCCACTTTTGCCTCTTCTAATGGATACCTTATCTCACTTAACTTGCTTGATATTGAATTATAAAATATATTATTAAAGTATATCTCGGAAGACCTTCACATCGAGTGGAAACTCGCCCGCAGATACTGTAACGCGGTGCTGCTAACAGGTTTGTATAATGAGCTTGCAAAAACCAACGGAAATTCTCTTCATGTTTCGTAAAACTTTTTATTTCGATGAGATTTGTAACTGGCATTCCACTCATTATTGCAGTCCAACCATAAAATTAGAAAGACATCTGGGAAAATTTCGAATTTGACTTCTGCGACATTTATGGCAAATCTGGATCAATCGGTAGAACCCTAGAACAGCTGCTTGACCTATCTCGAAGCGTAGGTTTTTGAAGCACTTTCTAGCAATCCATTTGAATAAAAAAAATTATTGTTCCGTATTGGAAGTCAGGGAGTTCTTTCATTAATTCATTCATCTACACTTGGCGTAGTAGCAGAATCAAGTGCAGTCAGGTGAAAAAACAACCTCGAATAAATATACACAGATTTAATAGGGAGAAAGGATGTCCTCTGGTAAAAAAGATGTCCTCTCAGTCTATTCTCTCAGTGCGTAGTAGAATACCGCCGATGCATATCATCTGACATCAGGGATGAGCCGTACATTCCAGCGCCTCTCTCCACCGCCGGTTGGTGGCTCGCATACTTCTCGCGCGACCAGTCCAATGTATACTACAGCAGCAAGTTTACGAAGCAGGAAATGAGTCCAGAATATTTCGTTTGGGTTATTTTTATTCTCCTCCACAATTAAACTGAACGAAGCTCAGCGAAAAACCGTCAGAAACGGGAAGCGGAACTGTTTCTTCGTTTCCGAAACTGTGCTTTTTCAAACTGAGCTACAAATGCGCACGCGACGCGACTGCGATCGCATGCACTTTTCGAGGTCTTGAGATCTTCAAACTTCCTCAGAATTGCATTGCAGGGGAGGATAACTATACATAAAGAGCAAACTAGTCTTGGCGAAATTTTCATGAGAGACACATTTATGTTCTATGAGTATACTATCGAGAGAGCAAGAGCTAGGCATACAAACGATATCGAACCTGCTGCCTCTTTATTACCCATGGTGAGAACGTTGAACCATCTCGAACCATCTCACGGAAAAAGGCTAGTCCCCCCTCGAACCCAGCCATCTCCTCGCTAACCGGGAGTGAGTGCGTCACCATTACCAGGCGTCATTGTTTTTAAACTGTAAAACTGAGAATTCGAAAATAGTGTTGTAACAAAAAAAAACGTGTATGTCTCAACTGCAGCAAGACTTCGTCCCGAGCAAGTGGAAGCGATTGCGTTCTTATGACCGAGCGAATCAAGATGTGCCTTACTTGATGAAAAAACCGGCGTTCGTGTCACTTCTGAACTGGCTCAACTATAAAATGAGAAAGTACATCAGCGTCAAGATGCGGATATGAGCCCTGCCAAGCTCAGAACCTACTTTTTGGCCTACGTGATCTTCTTTGTTACAATTAATGATTCAATTGAAGTCGTTGCTTTCAGTATGAATAATGGGTTCTCTCCTTGAAAGGCCCTTCTGATGGATTAATATTCGAAAAATTCAGGTATTTTTTTCAATGAACTATGGGTTTAATCTAAGTTCACGCTAAAAAAGTAGATAACAAGGCTGGCTTAGGTCGAAGACCGTATGGATAAACAGCCATGAAATTAGTGTTTGCAAAGAAATAACGCATTCGGAAAAAAATTCTACACAACCAAAACGGGTCATCTGGAAAATGAGTCCGATAAACGAATTTAGCGGTCAGCAGTTCCCTAAAGGTATTAACTTCACGAGTCATAAGTAAAAAGTTAAGATGCAGAGTTTCAATCAGTTGGTATGAGCTCAATAGCGCACAGTTTCTTAAGTTGCCATTCCCTATAAAAATAAGAAAAAGGGTAGCAAACTTAGTGATCAGATTTTTTGTAAAATAAAAATAGAGTGAACTCGACTATTTCAGTATAGAGAATTGCGAAAATGAGCAGAAGCGTATAGAGTACCAACAGGTATCTCAAAAATGATGCTAGACCCGTTCGATCCAATCCAAAAGTGAGTGTAAGTCTCAATATGTTCAGTTGTCCTTCGAGCCGATATTTCCAATGTGTTCTTTTTTGTATTCTAAATAGATACCGATATCCACTATTCTTTTTTTTTGTATTCTAAATAAATAGTTATGGGCTTTAGAACATATGATACAAAATTAAACCGAATTCCGTGTTTTCCCGAGTATCTATACAAACTTATTTTGTGGGAAATGAATAGGTTTACTTGAAAAGGGAATATTTATTTGTTGATATGTAAAAACGTCTCTAGCCAGTTCCATATTTGTTCAATAAATACATACATTAGATGGAGTTTATACAGAAGTTGTCAGAACATTTAACTAGTAGATCTTATAGAATTCATTCCTAACTGTTACTCTTTTTCGATCTCAATGTTAAAATAATCACTGCTCGATACTGTGACTCATCGGATAAGATAAGATGAAATTCAAAATCGAATTCAACTTTAGACACCCGTTCTTCAGCCGCGACATTAATCTCTGAACGATGAGATCATCGGTGCGATGACCTCATGTCATTCAAATTAGGCGAAAATTTTGAAAAATGTTGGAAGAAAAAAGTGGTAACAAGAAGAAAAAATGTTGGGTACAAAGTTTCGGGGTACGAAATGTCGCGGTACGAAGTGTCGAGAATACACCAAAAAAACAAAAATTTTAATGAAATGTTCTACAAAAAAAGTGAAATGATTTTTAAGTACGGAAACAAATTAGATTGCGATTGGTTAGTATTTTTAGATTCATTTGGAGAGCAAGACGACATGTGAAATCTCATTTTCTCGTACTTCAAGATGTTATTTCGCGTGCTCTCGCAAGATCATCTCATACCTCACTGATCCAACATTTTTTGCCTAAAAAGTGCGAGAGCCATGAACTCATCGTGAAAATTTCAGTTGTATTAACACTGACTCGATGATCTCATTTATCGAGCAATGATGTCATCTTTACAGATACATCGTCGATCACTCAACTTTTTTCGAGAGATTAATGTCGCGGCAGAGGTTTTTTAATAACTTCTTTATAGAATTTTTAACAAAATCAGTCAGAAATCTGTGGTTTTCTGGACCATAAACGCGGAGAATTTGGTTGTGTTCAAAACCATACGCTCAATAAATTTTGAAGTTTAGTTGTTTTTTTGTTGGAGACATTCATAACCATGAGAACGCTAATAAAACTCTGATAGAGGAGCGATCTGTCTTTCGATGCTGACATGGGAAAATTAAACCATAATTTATGAAACAAATTTGGAAGCACACGTATTCATTCACAATTACCTTGTAATGTCTTCGCTCGATCGTTGATCAACATACATAACCGATGAGAAACGTGTTGAATGCCAAAGCGAGGCAACATATCACTGTTTACCCGCAATAAAATGTGACATTATTCTGTGTCACTTTGAACTCAAAAGTTGCCTTGAAGTGTTTGCGAGGTTTTCGATGCGTTAATAGTAACCTTTAGTTATAAAGAACCGTGTAAAAAAAGTCTCATTAATAAATAATTCCTCCTCTCTTTTTTTCAAATTCTTTTCACAACGCAACAAATTATATCTTATTCTTTTTTTTGCATCCAGCTGTCATACTTTTATAAAAATTTAAGAATGAAAGGAGAAAATATAAAAGGACTATCACTATCGATCACTGTGATGACGTCACTATCGATCACTGTGATGACGCTAATTCATGAAAGTCTGTTTCGCACACGCGAAGACAGACTTCTGTGCTCTCTGGGTGGGGCTCATCAGCGAGTGCCCAGAGAGTACAAATACTACAACATAACTTGTGTTATACAACGTAAACGAACAAAAACAAAAAAATCTAATTCAAAGTGAGGATGAATTAAATAGTTTTTAGGTAATTTTTGTAAAATCTAACATCAAAGTAATTGAAAGAGTTGAAGTTGAAAACTATCAATTAGAATAAGGAAGTTAATTAGGTTAGTATAATTAGGTAAATGAATATCAGACTCATTGGACTAATCTATTAACATGCAAATTATTAAGATTTGTAGTAATAGGAAGGTAGTACGACTGAAAGAAAAATTTTAACGGATAAAAAATGTAAGAAATAAGAGAAAAATTTGAAATAATAATGATAATTATTACTATCATTATAATTTTGATAATGTTTTTAAATTTAAATAAATAGTTAAACAAATAATTTATACGAGAGGTTGTTGTTGTCCAGATGAAAAAAAATGTTGTTTGAAAACAGTTATCTTGTGTAATAGTAATATGATGTTGTTTTGAGGTTTATCTGTAGATATAGGCTTTTTTTGTAGCCCCTGCAACCCCTTAGCCTCATTTATGGGATGATGGAGGATCGCTCTCAGTAACTCTTCGGGGAGTGCCAATACTAGACTTTGATCTCATCCAAAAGGCTGAGATGCGATACCAGCAGCTACAACGCCCACAGACCAACCATTTCTAGCGACGTACCTTAACCGAGTTTACTAAATTCGGTTAGGTATAGTTTAGTAAACTCGGTTGGGGTACGTCGCTAGAAGTGGTTAATATGTGGTCGTTGCAGAGCTGTTTTCAACGGACAAAAAGTGTTCAAAAAAACAGCCGAGTTTGGCAGTGCCAAAACATGTCACAAAGGAAAAACAAAATTGTCCGTGATTTGGCAGGAACAAAACTTGGCCGCAGAGTCATTCATCATTTGGCACTGCGAAATAGTGGCCGATTCTTCGTCCCTATTTTGGCAGCTAAAAAAAGACTAATATCAGAATTTCCTTCTCCCAAGTTCGCATACTAGAAATATTGGCAAAATAAAGTTTTTGGCTGAGGAACAACATTTTGAGCATTTTGGCGAAAATTATTCCCAGCATCCTCTTATATTGTATATTTTTCGTGTCTTTGCTTTTCCCAGTATCAAAATTAGGAAGTAAGGAATCTCTATTCAGTAAGATACTTGCTTTCTGAAAACTTCAAACGCTTTCAAATGTCCAAAATTCGGACTCCTAAACTGCTTCCTCTACTCCAATAACTGGGATGAGTGACAGTGCTTATCGCATGGCGGCATCTCATTCCGTTTCCGTCCCTCAACTCACTCACCGATTAAAGCTCTTCTTATTAACCCGTCTTCCTCCCTTCCGCCTTCACTCTCTTGATAACCAGAGCCCAAATCGGAGAGAAAATTGCAAAGAACGAGACTTGCTTTTAGTCCTTTTCCGGATAAAACTTGGAGAGTCTACTTGTGTAGTTTTAGTGTAGTCTACTTTTGTAGTTTTCTCCTTTTCCAATTGTGCTGATACGGTTTAAAAAGGTTTCAAAGAATTTTTTTACTGAGACAAAAAAGGCTAAACCCTTGTTTGTTTTGGTTATGATACGAATCCTATATTCGTATTGACTATATTCAAAGGTTTCACCAATGAAAACACTGTCCAATAAAAATAATGAGCGAAAAACGAGTAAAAAAAGTGTGAAAGCTGGAAAAAAGTATTGAGAAGAGAAAAAAATTGAGGTGAGAAAAAAATAAAAAAAGAGAGGAGAGAAGTGAAAAATAAGAGAGAAGGAGAGAGAGAGAGAAAGAGAGAGAGAGAGAGAGAGAGAGAGAGAGAGAGGATGTGAGAGAAAGAGGGAGAGAGAGAAGTATTACTAGACACAAAAAAAACGAAAGCAGACCGTCCTCGCCCTCGCGCTATGCACGATTGGTATGCTGGGAATGCTTGATGTCACTATGTTCTCTCCCTTTCAGTAGTTCTCTCGAACTTCTACTCTCTCAGCTGTTTGGCATTTTTTAACATTTCATTCATATTTCATAGTTCTTCACTGTTTTTTTCGCGCTGGCTTTGAACTCTTTTTTTCTCTATATCACTTGCTAACATGTTTTTACCTGTTTCTATCTATTATTTTATTTCTTATTATTCTAATGTTTTAGTTCTATTATGAAAGTTTAAGAATGAAGGGATAGAATACACAAGCACTATCACTATCGATCACTGTGATGAAGCTAATCACAAAAGTCTGTTTCGCCCCCGCTCAGACAGACTTCTGTAGTGCGCTCTTTTCTTTCTTAAGTTGTTTGCCTTTAGCCTTTTCTTCCTAAAAGTTTCAAAATATATAGCAAAAATATCTATAACATAGAATATATCTTTCGTATCCAATATTTTCCTAGCAATCCTGAGCAATTTTTTTCCTTTTTTTTGGTTGTTTTACCCAAAGAATCGCGGAGGATTGTGGTTATATGTACATGCATTCAAGGATGAACACATATACAAATTCAAATGATTTCATATTCCTTGCCTCGCGTTCCATAACTAGCTTATCCTAGAGTTTATCCTTATCAAGTTCCGTAACTAGCTCATGCTAGAACATCGAAAGTTCTAGTTTCATACCTCACTACATATTGAGAGAGCTAGCTTGAACCTAATATCCGAAATGTACCGAAATCTCTTATCTTATTACTACGCCGCTCACATCTACAATGTTTCAATAAAGAAAAGGATCGAGTTATTGGACTCAATATCCCCCTCAGAAACGAATCTTCCTAGAGTCTGCCCCCCTTAGAAACGAAGCTCTTAAGAAGATCAGAAAAAGACGCCATCCTTGCCTCTCCAAGTTCCCGCACAGTTACATTCGGGAAGACCTAACTCGCGAAGGACTCCAACTTGAGCGAGAAGTCAAGAGAATCGCCAAGGAAAGGAATCAGACTCCCGATGAGCAGAAATGGAAAGTCGTCGGAACGTGTCTGCTGCCGGTTCGAACAACTTCGTATTCACAGCCAAGGCCATCCTCCATTCCGATAAAAGCGGAAACTCCCTGTCCGTCAGTTTCCAAGGTCTTTTCTCCGTCAGTAAATTGTCCTCTGATGGTCTTGACTTCACCCGTGAATCCTGCGACTGTTTCTTCTTCGCCAAACAATCGCCGATCTTCTCGGAATGTAACGATGAGACGTTAGGAGAGTGGCGGTGTTCTTTTTACTCCTGACCCTCCTAGTCCCCCACATTTTTCACAGAGTTTAAATATCAACTGCATTTTTTTAAATGCTCGATCACTTCGTGAAAAGCTGTATAATCTATCTTTTCTGCTGAGTTCTCTTTCATATGATGTAATAGACCTGGCTTACGAGCCAAGATAATGATTCCTTGGTACTTTACAATTCTGATTATCATATTTTTCATTGTGATAGAAATCGTTCAATGAAAGGAGGTGGCGCAGCTATCCTTTTATCCAACCGTATTCCTTGCTCATTCGTTCCCACTTGCTCTGATGACGGCTTCGAAGCTGTCACCATAGACCTTTTTCCGTTTGTGTCTTAAACAGTATCGACTCGACTGAGATATATTTGTGCGTATCGATCTCCTTCTTGCCCTGACTCTTCCCTCCCAAAGCTATTGTCTTATTTCTCAGAGCTAGGTTGTTGTGACACATTGAGTTCTAAGCCTGCAATAATCGTTGGTGACTTCAATTTCCCTTTCATAGATTGGGCCACTCTTATATCGCACAGAAGTGGACAGGATGAAATGTTTCTCGAATTCATGATCGATAACTTCTTTACGCAACATGCTGATACTCCCAATCGAAACGACAATACTCTTGACCTGTTCTTCTCGAATGTACCTATTATTTCCGATTGTAAAGTTATAGGTCGTTTCCATAGAAGCGACCACAATGCAGTTACTTTTGAGCTTTCATTTACAGTCAGTACCAGATCGGTTCCATCAGCTTTCAAACTGTTCACTAAAGCCAACTGGCTGTCTATTGAAAGTGAACTAGTCTTTCATGATTGGACTCTAATGCTTTCTTTGATGATTGTTGAGTCTGCATATCTTGTTTCTTTCATAGGTTCGCTTATTGAGAGCTACGTTCTTTTGGTAGACTGTAAAGACCCATCATTTCGCTACCCATAGGTTCTTCGTGAAATGTACTCTAAGCTGCAACGTATCTCTAAAAAATCCTCTTATTCTCATTATTGTATAAGGAAATCTGCATAAGATCAGATGTTGCATAGCTTTGAATATGATCAGGAAGCTAAACTTGTACTGCGAGGCAATCAAAAATCCTTTTTCGCTGCCTGTAGAAATCGTTTAAGTATGAATGTCAACCTAGCCATTCCTAATCTGTTAGATAATCAGAGGCAAGAGATAATATTGTCATCTGATAAGGCGAATGCGCTTCCGTGTTTTCCGAACCTATCCATGGTCCATTAAGAAATCCATCCTGCACTGGAGTAATTGAGAGGATTAGTGTTGATTGTATTACTGAGAAAATGGTTTTGAAAGCCCTTTCATCTCTTTCAGCCAAATGCAATACCTCTCCCGACGGGATACCGAACATCCTTTTGAAGAAATGTAGATTCGCTCTTGTGAAACCATTATGGATTTTTTTTAGATTCTGCTTTTTTTCATGAGCATGCGTGACTAGAAAGAACGGCCATCGTGCCTTAGACATAGCAGGACATCGCATGGGACAATGTGTGCTCGGTTGGTGTGTTGGTTGGCTCTCTGCAGGCCCCGGTTAGGCAGCGGAGGTTCGGTCCCAGCCGGGTGCCAGATTTTTGCCCGTGCGATCGATTTCATTCATTATAGTCTCAGCCCATCGTTGCTTTAAAAACGATTAACAAAGATCAAAAAAGTGATCTTCTCTCTACCATCATCTTTCTGTCTTTATCATGGATTGTGGAGTCACACTCCTTTCATGACACAATTGCTTCATAAGCATGCGTGACTAGAAAGAACGGCCATCGTGCCTTAGACATAGCAGGAAATCGCATGGGACAATGTGTACTCGGTTGGTGTGTTGGTTGGCTCTCTGCAGGCCCCGGTTGGGCAGCGGAGGTTCGGTCCCAGCCGGGTGCCAGATTTTTGCACGTGCTATGGATTTCATTCATTATAGTCTCAGCCCATCGTTGCTTTAAAAACGATTAACGAAGATTTAAAAAAAATTGATCTTCTCTCTACCATCATCTTTCTGTCTTTATCATGGATTGTGGAGTTACACTCCTTTCATGACGCAATTGCTTCATGAGCATGCGTGACTAGAAAGAACGGCCATTGTGCCTTAGACATAGCAGGAAATCGCATGGGACAATGTGTGCTCGGTTGGTGTGTTGGTTGGCTCCCCGGTTAGGCAGCGGAGGTTCGGTCCCAGCCGGGTGCCAGATTTTTGCCCGTGCGATGGATTTCATTCATTGTGCATTTTGTTCAATAACAGTCTGCTTTCTGGCTCAGTTCCTTCTATTTGGTAGCGATCAATTGTTAAACCAGTACACAAATCTGGTTCTAGCAATCTGTTAAATAATTACAGACCTATATCGTTATGCTGCTCGTTATCAAAGATTACGGAAAAAATCGTTTTTCGCCATAGTTTATTCGTATTTAGAAGAATCAAAGCTATTGTCTCCATACCAAGCAGGTTTTAGAGCGAGAAGGTCTTCCGTAAAATCTTTGGTAGAATCTCATTCTTTTGTTGTCTCCATACCAAGCAGGTTTTAGAGCGAGAAGGTCTTCCGTTCTAGCAATCTGTTAAATAATTACAGACCTATATCGTTATGCTGCTCGTTATCAAAGATTATGGAAAAAATCGTTTTCGCCATAGTTTATTCGTATTTAGAAGAATCAAAGCTATTGTCTCCAAACCAAGCAGGTTTTAGAGCGAGAAGGTCTTCCGTAAAATCTTTGGTAGAATCTCATTCTTTTGTTGTTGATTCCTTGGCTCAAGGGTTTTCAGTTGATGTTTTTTTATATATGTATATGTATATGTCTTTATCTCCACAGGATGACTTGTTGAGGTCATCACTTAAGTAATATGACAATAGAGCTTTACAATCAAAAGCAAGCAACAACAAAAAAAATGGTTTGCAGGTCTATGCTCTGTAAAGTATATGAAAATTCTTCAATCACATTAGGATGATTTTCCGCGACCTTATTCCATAAAGTAATCGACCTCAAAAAGAAGAAATTTGAGTGCTTGTACTTTTTAAAAGAGGAGAGTCTCAAACGAGATGTTTTTAGTGAGGTTCGTAAGTTGAGGTTACTTCTGTACACAACTAGACTTCTGCATGTTATACAATCGAATCTTCCGTTGAGTATTCCGAGCAAGAAAAGAAGATCTAGTCGAATTCTTCTTACAATTAATGAATCTAACTCAAAGATCTCTAGTCGTCGAGGATAACTTAGCTTAGAGTAGCTACATCGGCTGAGTGCTCTGGTGGTATAGAGTCTCTGGGAAAATTCCAGTCGTTTGGATAAGTTACTTATGATTTTTGGTGCGAAAATCGTCGTTGCGTATTCAAAGAGCGGACGTATGTAGGTGAGGTAGACAATACGATATCCCTTCATGTCCAGGAGTCGAAATGCTTTGAACACTTGAGAAATCTTATTAAGGGCTCTTGATCTTATGATCTCTATGTGTTTATCAAATTTCAAACCTGAATCTATGAAAACACCTAGATCTCTCACTACATTTTCTACCTTTATTGCTACATTAGCAATGAAATATGTACTTCTGACAGATTTTCTACCTAATTGTAGGCAGAAGATTTTGTTTTTTGCGAGTGGAAGCTCACATTTAGAAGATCACTCTGGAACTGAATAAATACACGCTTGGAGAGCAGTTTCATCTTCACTATACACTTTCAAGTCATCGAAAAACAGAGAAAAACTTACGTTACCTGGCATGCAACTCTGTATATCGTTTATAAAGCAGAAAAAAAGCAAAGGTCCTAAGACCGAGCCTTGTGGTACTCCACTCAAAACTGGAAAGACTTTTCCTCGATACATATTCGTAAAGCGTTCGATACTGTAGATCATAGGCTGCTTTTATATCAGGTTCATTCGTACGGTATCTCCTCTAATATTGTCAATTGGCTTAGTAGCTATTTAAGTAATCGAACTCAATCAGTCTTAATCGATAATGTGCTATCTCAGCCCATGCCTGTTATTTCAGGTGTGCCTCAAGGCTCTTCCCTTGGTCCTTTACTATTCCTTATGTATATTGATTCAGTGAAGGAAGCGATTCCTCCTAACCTTCGATTCGGTTTGTATGCAGACGCTATAAAAATTATGGGTCGTGTTCCCACTTCTAGCCATTATATCCAAGTCGCTCTTGATATTGTTACCGCTTGGTGTTCGGAATGGAACTTGCCTTTGTCGACATCTAAATGCAGTGTTTTGCATTTAGGACCCCGAAATCCTTCTGTTGTATACCGTATAAATGGTCTCCCCTTAACTGTTGACGAAATAGCTAAAGATCTTGGTGTCACTATTTCCGATGAATTCTCGTACAAACACCATATTGTCGATAAGTGTAAGAGAGCTTCCGCTGTTGTCAACATGTTATTTAAAGCTTTTAAATCCCCTTCCATTTCTCTGTTGACATCTGCTTTTAAAATCTATGTCCGACCAATTATCGAATACGCAAGTGAGTTGTGGAATCCATCTTCTTCGGGACTTGTTAAGTTGGTTGAGAAAGTCCAACGCTCTTTCACGAGGAGAGTACTAGGAAGAGTCCGTCACCCTAAGCTTCCGTATTCCCAGAGGCTTTCAAGGCTAGGCCTTCAGAGCCTCGAGTACCGTCGCGCTATATCTGATCTAGTTTTTATTCTTGAATTTTTACATAACAGCTGAGACATAGACACCGATCATTTAGACGAAATCTCGACTGTTCAGCGTTTCACTCGGCACGACTTATTCCTCCTCACCGCATCAATATGATCTCTTTATCGACATGTGTTTCCCGTCAAATGTCTGTTTGAAACTCTCTTCCATTTGATGTTATCAACGAAGCTAGTAGCCTTAAATTTAGGAATCAACTTCTTTCGTTGCCTGTGAATGTGATTGTGCCAGTTAGTCTTGTTTATGATACTTAAGTAAAAAAAATTGTAAATTTTCAACAGTATCACACACTCTTTTTTTGTTCCCCTTTATACACCGCCACCAAGCTTTATATGTAATGTAGTCCATGCATACCTCTGTTTATCAGTAATTTACTTTTGTCTTAAATACCTACATGCTTGGAATAAAGAGTGAATGAATGAATGAATACGTCTCTATATACTCAAATCTTTGGTTCGATCCTTAATGTGAAAGTGAATAGACTAGATCAAACCTAACCACCTAATTTCCTGAAATTCCTGTAAACTTAGCATTTTTCTCTTTTACATTAAGGGCCACTTTAACAAGCTTAATTACTTCAGCTTCTTAAATTCTTCCAACTCTGTGTTAGCATAACCCTAGAATTGAGTAAATTAAGAATTTGACTAAAACTCTTAGAGTTATCTGTATTGCCAAAACTAAGCAATCAACTACCGTTTCCTAGCTCGATTACTTGTTGCTAAATTCGTTTGTATAACCAAGGTCTTTGATACATCAATAGGGTTCCGCTAGATAGTTAAGAAATGCCGAAGTAGTTTTGTACTTGTATCGATGACTTTTCATATTTACATAAACTGTTTAATGCATAAAAAAGCTACAACTATCAACGTACCCAGTCACTGAACATCGATAATGTGTTTTCCAACTCTATTTCCGTTATATCAGGAGTCCCTCAAGGCTCCTCGCTAGGTCCACTTTTATTTTTAATGTACATTGATTCTGTTAAACATGTATTTTCTCCCAAAATTCAGTTATCCTTATATGCTGACGACATTAAAATAATGGGACGCGTCCCTCTTTCTGTAAATGAGATACAGTTCGCTCTCAACTGTGTTTCAGCATGGTGCTCAGAGTGGAACTTGTGTTTATCGCTATCTAAATGTAGTGTGAACCGAAGTTGAATATAATCTGTGCAAGGAATAAAGAATGAATGAATGAATGAATGAATGAATGAATGAATGAATGAATGAATGAATGAATGAATGAATGAATGAATGAATGAATGAATGAATGAATGAATGAATGAATGAATGAATGAATGAATGAATGAATGAATGAATGAATGAATGAATGAATGAATGAATGAATGAACTATATAAAACTTGCATGTATCATAATATTTCTGTAACTTGTGATGATAAAACTTCATATGTCTAATCTAAAAAACTGGTATATACTGCTGATAAATATATTCTTTAGCTCGGAAGGAGCTCTTTCATTTCACGGTACGATGTCATCCTCTCCATCTGCCTCAAGCTTCATCTACCCGCCACCCCCATACGCTTCACGCTTCCCCGTGTCACAGCCTTCCAAAATACACGCCAACCGTTCCTCACGTGATTTACTGGATAGACTGATTGCACAGGATACTTGGGATCAATCGGATCTCTCAGAACAGGTTGAATCTTTAATGGAACATTCAAGCTTTTCCTGTTTTAGATTGGGACGTCGTGTCTCGACAGCCATATTGGCGATGTATCCTCGATAACTTATTGGTAACGCGATCGCGGTCAACAACAATGATAATAATGATAATAATAATAAAGATAATAATAATGATAATAAAGATAATAATAATAATAATAATGATAATAATAATAATAATAATAATAATAATAATAATAATAATAATAATAATAATAATAATAATAATAATAATAATAATAATAATAATAATAATAATAATAATAATAATAATAATAATAATAATAATAATAATAATAATAATAATAATAATAATAATAATAATAATAATAATAATAATAATAATAATAATAATAATAATAATAATAATAATAATAATTGTATTGACGTTTCAGATATGGTTAGGCTCTTTAGCCTTTGACTTGCTTGCCTGCCACGCGGATTACGAAACGAATTTATGTGAGCAGAATCAATAAACAACGAATGAACCAAACCAACGAACAACAACAGACAGTGAAAATTGGTACTATGAGAGAAAGGAATTCAGATTGAAACTAGAGATTACGTAGCCAATTGGAACGTTAACCCGAATGACCCGTCTACTCTAATCTATTATTCTGACCTGATTTGTCTCTGGACGGCGTGCTGCCTGCTATCCGACGACGGCGTACTGCTTGCTCTCAACTTGCAAATGCGAGCCTGGAGGAGGAGATTGAATGGATAGGTGGCCCCTTGTCACCTGTCTCAAACTTGGGTAATTAAACCGGGTGTCCTGAGAATTCCAAGACCGCGCCCGGAATACATGAAATCCTAGAAATGACGTCCTAGAATACAGAAATAATATCTAGTACGGCATTGACTTTCTAGAAATTCATATAATACTAGAGAAAAGGCAATATTAATTAATTATTATTGGTCGGAACAATTGAAGTTCCGTAGAACACAATTATTATAAGAAAACAAACTATAAAGGAAGGAACAATCGAAGTTCCCACTTAAGCAAGAATTAAACGCCTAGAAAACAACAATAATGAGAAACTCTCGCTAGACATCCTACTCTAGTCAATAAGATCAAAGTTCCAGAAATTTCTAAATTAGGAATAGTCGGAACATCCTAGATTGCGCAAGGTGCGCTCTACACTAAAACACTACACTAAAATAAATTAATGAGGTAATCGCTTATGCGATTACAATAATAATAATAATAATAATAATAATAATAAGAATAATAATAATAATAATAATAATAATAATAATAATAATAATAATAATAATAATAATAATAACAATAATAATAACAATGATAATAATAATAACAATAATAATAATAATAATAATAATAATAATAATATAATAATAATAATAATAAGGATAATAATGATAATAATAACAATAATAAAAATTAAAAAAATAATAATAAAATTAATAATAATAATAATAATAACAATAATAATAATAACAATAATAATAATAATAATAATAATAATAATAATTTTAACAATAAGAGTAATAAGAACAACAATAATAATAATAATAATAATAAGAATAATAATAATAATAATAATAATAATAATAATAATAATAATAAAAATAAAAAGAATAATAACAATAATAATAACTTTGATAATAGCAATAATAATAATAATAATAATAATAATAATAATAATAGTAATAGTAATTATACTGTCATCGTTTACATGATTATAATTTTTTCGGGTAGAAAAAATTGAGAAAAATATAATTGACAAATGCAATCAAAGAAATAGCAACTGAGCTAAACAACTGAGGATAAAACTAGAATATTCGTTGTTTCGAATATTCAAGAAGAATTTGACTCGTTAAAGGATATCAAATAAGAAAAAAGAAAATGCAGTTCGGCTGCCTAAGAATAAAGAGCTTCTTCTAACTTTTGTATTCCTCTATCACTGCTTAAAAAAGTCTCGAGCAGAAGATTCGCTTCAGTTTCCCTCCTTATCCCGTTTGTGACCTCCTTCCTCTCAAATTATTTCTTCTTTCCTAATTGGACACATTTCACATCTCTCATCGCGCACTGGATAATGAATTCGATACGTCCTCGCTCTCGCCTATGTAGTGTCTACTGTTCGGGACAATCAATGAGATGGTTAAAGAACAACGAGCAGAAAATTCTGCTCAAATGAATATGATGCACAAAATGATGGATCTTTTCACTGGTGTCATAGGCGAGTTCCGTCAGCAATTGCCTTCATGTCAAAAAGTTCCAGCGCAAAGCCAGCAGCAACCTGCAATGAGCTATGCTCAGGTGGCCTCGGCAGTTGCTTCTGTTGTCTATGCAGAAATAGACGTTTACTTTGAGAAATCACAGAGAGCAGTATTGAAAGGTTTTCTAGAAAAAAATACGACAGAAGAGAGAGATAAGAACGATATGCATCTCATTTCGTCAATCATTGAAATGTCGGAAAGGAGTTGAAAGATGCGCTCAGAGGCGGTAAAGTGAGTGCACATCGCCACGGGAACTCAGTGATGCGAATTCTAAAAATCCAATTCATATCTAATTCTTTCAGTGTGCTCTTCCTCTATTTTGCACGTTTCAAGAAGCATCACGAACTCCGTGACATTCCGCACGCATAGTTCAGACGTGACCTTACACCCGAGCAGATCGCTCAAGAGACAGCGGCGAGTAGAGAGGTCGGTGAGATGAATGCGGAGTGTGGCGAGTTGAGTTACTTTGTGCGAGACAAGAAAGTTGTCAAACTCATCAATCCACGAACATTGCCTAAAAGGTCTGTTAACAATATTTGGAATTTTTCGGGGCTTGTGGTAAGCGGTGCTCCTGTGTTGACTAATGCAACCTCTGCTACCAGAGCATCAAGCAAAATACTCTCAGTAAAGTCTTCCAGAAGACGAATAGCCCTGCCCTTCGGAGTTCAAAAGCAAAACGATTTTCACAAGTCAGCTGTGCAGTTCAACTCGAAGAGCTTCTGTGAAGAGTACCGACAGGCAGTCGAAGAGTCTTGCCGTTCTACATGAAACATTCTTTGACAGTGAAGGCGACGACGCCGACAGAGCTGGCCAGAAGGACAAGCCTCCGACCTGTTCTGAATCGGTGGCATCTTGAGGCAAACCGGTAAGGCCTGCTTGCCCATTTAATGTAAAGCTTACTACTGTTGATGACTTTTCAAATTGTAAGTTATACAGTTTAAATGCAGTGACGCCTCGTTAAGATGATAAGTGATTGAACTATCGCACAGAAAAAAGCTAGTCCACACGGAATAGCAATGTGTACTCGTGGTGTAATGCTAACGCGCGCTCCCGGTTAGAGACGAGATGGCTGGGTTAGATTCCGCCCGGTGGACTAGCTTTTTTCTATTGCGATAAGTTCAATCACTTTCATCTTAAGCAGGCGTCACTGCCTTTCGAGCTTTGAACTTTTTATTACGCGAAAACAATCACGTGGTAGATAATAGTAGATACATAATACATAATGGTTTAGATATTATTTAGATAATACATGGGTAAAAACAAATGAAACTAAACAATGAATTCGAGCGTCTATAAATGCAATCGAGTGGATCTTATAGCGAAACTAAACTTTTTTTCCTTTCCTTATTCAAGCAAGAATGTCGGTCGCGTCCACGAATTTTCATCTTGACTCTTCTATTCTCGTCTACTAACAAAGCTACTAGTATTCTACTTCAGATCCGATTAAGAGGACTCTTTGGAAATATGAGGTTTAAAAGATAAACGGTCCTATTTGGACTCTTCAGCGCAACGCAACAGTTGCTTATTCCTTTTCCCAAGTTTACTCGAAACCCTCTCTGTCCACCATGTTAGTAATAACATTGAACAAGTTATCCTTTGGCGATAAAGATAAAAATAAAAAATAAAAAACTTCCTTCAATTAGTGCGAGTTTTATATTGAATTTTTTTATTGAAATTTTTTTGTATTGAATTTTCAATTTTGAGCCTCGGGTCGTGGAAATCTTTAAGTTATAAAAACTTTGTCTTTCCCGAGAAAGAATTACTCTACCAGAAAAAAAGAAACCAGCTTTCGGCCAGCCCAGTAAATATCGTCCTATTTCCATAACTTCATTCTTCTGCAGAGTTTTTTTTTATAAGATTCTTGCCAGTTACATTTGTTTTCACTGTGAATCGAATGAGATGATACCTGATCAACAATATGGTTCTAGAAGAAAACGTTCATTAGAGCAATTGATTTCATTATTTTAGATTACTGTAGTGATGAAATAGGCAGAAAACGTTTCATTGATGTTATTTACATAGATACGATAAGGCTTTCGATAAGGTCTCCCATAATAAGTTGATACAAAAACTAAAGATTTATAATTTTCCTATAAAAATAGTAAAACGGATAGAAGCATACCTAAGTAACAGAACCTTCAAGTCAAAGTAAATGATTATTTATCTGAGTCCCTTCCCGTCATTAGCGGAGTACACCAAGGTAGTGTATGAGGTCCGTTTTATTTATAACATACACTGCTAAAATATTAAAACATTTATTGACTTCGATTGCCAGATAAAATTGTACGCAGATGCTATGAAAATATTTAGAACTTTCCAGAAATCAGAAAATCATCACTCCTTACAAAGTCATCACTTTGTGAATGAATGGTCGAACACTTGGCAGCTCAGTTTAGCCCCTGAGAAATGTTCATGCTTTAGAAATAGTTATATCAAAATTCCTCACTTTCCGCACTCCCTCAATTAAATCCCAATATCTACGTTTATATCTCACTCAACTCTATATTTCACTCAACCTACCTTTCCATGTTGACCAGTAAGCGTTTCTTTGGTGTATATTTCAGAGATTTCTCAAAGGCTTTCGATACTGTTAACCGTAGATTTCTCATTCACAAACTCATGTCTCATGGTGTCAACACATCCCTACTCACTTCTTTTCTAACCAATAGAACTGCGAAAGTCCTAGTTGAATACTCCCTGTCCGACTACCTGCCTTATCCTCCGGGTGTTCCCCAAGGCAGCTGCTTAGGACCTCTATTCTTTACTATCTTTATCAACGATATCATAAATGTGATCTTAGACGATGTTTACTGTTTCTTATATGCCGATGACATCAAATTATGTCTGCTATCCCTTCATCATTACAAGCTGCTTTAGTTTCTGTCTCGGACTTTGCTAGAATTTGGTCTCTTTCCATTTCTGAATCCAAATGTTTCGTTATGCACTGTGGCCCCAATAACCCTTTATCTTCTTACTCGATCAATGGAACCGTTCTACCACCTCAGACAATTGTGAAAGATCTAGGCATAACTTTCGAGTCGTCGTTATCCTTCTCCCATCATATTCACGATATGAGTGCTAATGCTACTAAATATATGAATCTCATATTACGGGTTCAAAAACGATATCGATCGCTGTGTTATTACGTGCCTGGAAAACATACGTCCTTCCTTTGGTCGAATATGAATGTGAAATCTGGTTCCCTCAACTATATTTATTCATACATCAATACTCATGTGACAAAACATAAGATAACTCATACAATAGTGAGCGTTGTTCTTGACAATAACATCTGAACAATGATTTTCTAGAATAAGAAAGGAGAGAGAAAGTAAACAAGGGAACAATTCAGAGATTAGGTAAGTGCAGATCGAGAATTTCAAGAACATTTAGCATCTTAAGCCTTTTTTTGAACACTTTAGAGTTAGGAGAAGTCATAACTTGAGCAGGTAAACTAGTCATCCACCTAGACGTTCTTACTCCAAAACAATTGAAAGTTAACCTCTTGTTTGTGAAAGGTATGTGGGAATTGAAGGCGGATGTTCTACCATTACACGGTTTGAACACATAAAAGGTACTAACTTTAAGATCAACTTCACCTCGGATTATTTTGAAAGCGTAAGTGAGATGAATTTGTGCTGAGTTAAACGCATTGGATTGAGAATCCGGTAGACGATACACTTTGATCTGTGTCTTGCCTTGTTGATGCGTTGTTGAGAAGAATAGTATTTCGAACGTTTCGCTTTATAAAAGCATCGTCAGCGAAATGAATCACCTAAACACAATGGTGAGCACAGCAGAAATATGTTTCAAAAAGGATAATAAAAACTTTTCTTAAAGGATTTTTTTCTTATCCTTTTTGATACATATTTCTGCTGTGCTCACCATTGTGTTTAGGTGATTCATTTCGCTGACGATGCTTTTATAAAGCGAAACGTTCGAAATCCTATTCTTCTCAACAACGCATCAACAAGGCAAGACACAGATCAAAGTGTATCGTAAGTGAGATCATTAGTGATTTTCCTACAATATAGAGAGGTCAAATTTAAAGTATTCAAACGATTCTCATAACTAATATTAGGAGAGCAGTTCAAATTACATCTAAAATAGAGAAGTTTAGTAAATATATGCTGGACCTTCTCTATTTTTCTAATATCATTTTTAAATGAGGAGACCAAACCGATGAAGAAAATTCACAAATCGGTAGAACATATGATTTGTAACATCTTACATATCTGGTGTGGTACATGAAATAATTCTGAATAAGGCATAAACTGTTTGTAAGCCTTCCGACACAAAATCTCATATTTTGATTTGAAAGACAGGGAATCATCTATGTGCCCCAAGGGTCTGTCCTGGGGCCACTTCTTTTTACTCTGTATATATCCGATATAAATGAGGTACTAGAGAACTTTCCTAATATTCGTTATCAAGCATACGCAGACGATCTCAAGATTTATGTTTCTTATGATAAGAACTCATACGGCGAACGAACTCGAGAGCTGCAATCAGCTTTAGATTCCGTATTCGATTGGTGTTTAGTTAACCAACTATCTCTTTCTCCATCCAAGTCTCTCCATATTCACATTGGAGGTCGATCTTTATATTCCTCATACAGTATAAATAATGTTTCCGTTTCATGTGTATCTCAGATACGTGACCTTGGCATACAAATAGTTTCTTCTTTGCGTAGGAAAGAGGCTGTAGCAGACCGAGTTAAAAAGGCATCCAAAGCAATGTATGCTATGCTCCGTGCGGTAACTGTTAATGATCCTGGTATACTGGTCAAGTGCTTTAAAACTTACGTAATGACGCACTTGGACTATGCTTTGAATATATGGAATCCATACTATGGAAGAGATTGTGATGATATAGAGAAAGTTTTAAGGAAATTCACTCGCATAGTTTATCATCGATGTTTCGCAAATGAAGTTAATACGAGGTCTCTTCCTTCTTACCCCAATCGACTTGCCCGCCTTGGAATCGTTTCTCTCTCCAAGAGGAGGATATTTTCTGACTTAGTTATGGGTTTCAAGATCTTCCATGGACTGTCGATAATAGATAAAAAACGATTTTTCAAAGAGACTATTCCAACGCGAACTAATATAAATGGCTTATTAGTTCAGGATAGCAAGAATACAGCTAGAAACAACTCTTATGGAATGCGAATATCCCGCCTTTTCAGCAAACTACCTCGAAACTTGATTAATAGTATGAACCTGAAATATTTTAAATCCCAATTAAAAAGTGGTGTTCTATCTACTCTTCTCTCGTCATGAATTCAGAAATAAAATTTTTTTTGGTCGTTCAAATTGTTCTACTTATATAGTTTTGTTTGTTTGTTTGTTTGTTTGTTTGTTTGTTTGTTTGTTTGTTTTTTTCCCCGTTCAATTCGCTATATTAAAGTCAAATTGATGTATTGCTTTTGTTATCGTATTTTACAATTGTTTAGCTGATCTATTCATTCCTCATTTTCAATTGTAATCAAATTTGTGCGTTATTGCATCGAAAGATGTAGATAAAATATATTTATATTAAAATACCTAAATCTCTAACAGAGGTTGATTTCGTGAAAAGAGTATTTGGACTTACATAATATGTTGAGCATGGGTTTTTATTACCTAAAAATAGAACATTGCATTTCTTTTCAGCTACATATTGTCAACTGCCATGTATCGCAATACCTATCGAATGGATTTATTGCTAAACATAGTTGGGATTTAGCGATTTGAGCATCTAGTTCATCATAAGAAATATACAACTTATTTTCATCAGCGAACATCTTAATACTAACTGAGGGTAAGTTGGAAAAAATTCGAGGCAAATCGTTGATATAGATCAAGAAGAATAGCGGCCCTAAAACCGATCCCTGTGGGACTCCAGATGATATTTCTCTAGTGTCACTAAATGTTCGGTTGACCTTAACACTGAAACAACGTCCTGTTAGAAAACTTCTAGTCCATCTCAAAAGATTTCCACGAACGCCTGAACTTTCTAGTTCGCTAGTTTGTGGAGAAGTTTACAATGCGAGACAACATCAAAAGCCTTAGTCAAGTCTTAATAGAGACAATCGACAGATTTACTTTGGTCGAGGGCTCTCGTCCAACTATTAGTTACCGAGAGAAGCTGAGATTGAACTGATCTTCTAGGAACGAAACCATGTTGCTCTTCAGAAAATATAGAATGCATGTCCATCCACTTTGTTATCCTTTCACGAACTATGCGTTCGAAAACTTTAGAAGGTGTGGGCTTGATTGCGATAGGTCGAAAGTTGTCTACATTCAAGGGTGGAGATTTTTTTGGAATAGGAGTGATGTAAGATATTTTCCAAAGAGAAGGAAAATGGCCAAGTTTAAGAGAGAAATTGAAAATATAGCTTAGTGGTTCTGCAAGCGACGAAGCGCATTCTTTGTAAAATTTCTGAGGATTAGAGTCAGATGTCTGCGTAAGAGAAGGAGACAGCTTTTTCAAATAGTAATTGACGTCTCCGGGAAGAATAAGCATATCAGTTAGGGAATGATCAATAACTCTATCAACATTCGGAATCAAACCATCATCGATTGAGAAAGCGGAACAGAAAAAATCGGATAGAGCCCTAGCTTTAGCTTCATCCGTGTGAACAAAAGAACCAACTAAATCTGTGAAAGATGGAATTGAAGAATGGGATTTTAGACGATTTCCTACCTGTTGATAGAACTTTATAGGATCGGAGAAGAAAGCCTTCTGTCGATTTATTTCAAACTTCTTGATTTCCTTGTCAAGTTTTTGAGAAGTGCGTTTGAATAATTCTAGAACAGTGGGGACATGAATTCTAGAGAAAAGGGCTAATTTATGCTCGAAGACGTTACGGATGTGCTCAGGATAAGTTTCAAAAGCAGTTTTCCTACGTTTTCTAGGGATACATTTCTCAGTTAAAGACTTCGCAATAACATTCAATCGATCAACTAGGTCATCTACAGAAATGAAATCATCGAAAACAAGTGTTCAGTCCGTAGTTGATAATATGTAGCTTATTGATCTCTGTGTCATCAAATCCGTGTTTTAATGACCCATTTTTAGTGTTGTTCTAGCTAATGACTTACGGTAAAAGCTCGCCACGCGCGCGCTAGTTCCTTCTCGATGATTC
>OZ057405.1:680286-758673 GCA_964056735.1 Allodiplogaster pararmata
CCTTCTCGATGATTCATTTAATCATCGCCTTCATTTATGCCTTTATCTTCATAAGCTACGCTTTTTCATTTTAGAATTTATAGAATTCTAAATTTTAGTAATATATTTTATAGTTACTTATGTTACTATATAATATTATTTTCGCCTAGCCTCATCTAGTGCACTAGTGTGTTTTGAGTGCTCTAGGAGCATTGTCTCCAAGTTTATGGAGTTAGAATATTTTTGATAGCCCATTGAAAATTCTCATCATTAATGTTCTGGCCTTCGTGCCTCTTCTCCATTCTCTTTCACATCTAGCTAGTGTTTGGCTAGGCGCGTTTCGTGCGTGTTTGTTTTGTTTTGTTAATTAAACCAAAGGGTTTAATTACCCAAGTTTGAGTGGGCGGACACTCTCTCCCACGGGCAATCCCATCCAAGGTCAACCCCTCCCCACAAGCGTTTCTCTACGCGACTCCATCCAACGCGACGACGCCAAGCAGACCACAAGCAGATCGACGGCTGAAGTCCGGGTTTGAATAGAGTAGGGGCGGGGGAGTTGGGAAAGAAGTTTTCCAGTAATTTGTGACTCCCAGTTCATTTATCTAGCTTTCTATTCTGGCATTCTAATTCAGTAATTATATTACTTAAGTAATTTATCATTCTCCATTTATTTTCTTCATTTGTTTGTTTGTTTCTGTGAAGTAAAGGTCATTAAAGTCCCGCGTGGCAATTTCACAAGTAGAGAGAAAAGGATTTATCCTTGAATTTATCTGCTCAGAAATTCAAAGGCGACTACATGGTGCATACGGGCCCAAGGTCTTCGGAATCGGACAACACTGAAGCGAAAATGGCCGAAGAAGAGGAGATCGACATCGATTGCCTGCCTCAGCAAAGCCACCTCGCTCGACAGTACAAGATCCTCGAGTTGCACTTCCAGCAGAAGGAACGATTGGAGAATCTGAATATGAAACTGAATATGAATCTGAATCCGAATCTGAATCTGAATACGAATCTGGAGAACCGCTCGTCCCGACTGAGAGAAAACGCGTCGCTGCTCCGAGAAGTAAAAGTCCTCATAAGGAGGCTTGGCATGAGCAGAGACCACTACAAGAAGGCATACGAAGACTTGACTAAAACCTTGTCTAAGGTCAAGAACGCAGCAGAGAAAATCGGCTATATAACAGCGTTTGATTCTTGGATAAAAGAAGATGCAGAGAGATTCCTAGCTACGGTTGAGTCAAACGTGGAAGTCGCACTTCTGGATCTGGAGTTTCTACGCTCCGAATTGGAAACGGAAGCGCAAATCGCAGTATCACAGCAAGGTTCTACAAACGCTGCCGATAGACTTGCTGGAGAGAATTCAGCCCACAATGCAAGTAGCGCAATAGAAGAGCGGCGGTTCCAGCAGGAGACAGCAGCACTGTCACGACTACCTCGCTTACCTCCGCTACCTTTGCCAGTGTTTGATGGGAACTGCTTGGAATTTCCAGAATGGTTCGAAAGGTTTAATGAAACGGTGCACTCGAGAGCAGACGTTTCGGACGCGGAAAAAATGAGCTACCTGCTGAGTTGTGTCCAGGGAACAGCGAGGATTGCAATTACTCAGTTTCCAATTACTGCAAGCGGCTATACGTCAGCCATGGATCTTCTGAAGGAAAGTTTTGGAATGAAGCAGAGCGACGAGAGAACGCTGGCAGTACAAATTGAGACATTGACAGCAGCTAGCTACTTATGGAACGACCAGCTCTGTCTAACGTTGACCCTGAAAGCTTTAGTAGCACGGATGGCAAGAACTCGCGAGAGCATCCAGAAGGACATCACACTACAAGAAATGATAACCAGGAAGTTCCAACCGCAGCTGAAAGACAAATTGCACCGTTTCACATACCAAGCGGAGAACATCACAGTGAAGTCGATTCTGGATAAAGCTGAAAGCCTAATAAGAGAAGAAATGTTCGTCGCATCGATGAACGACCCGGCTGCGAGGGGGACAGTGAGTTATTCAAATGAATGCATAAACGTCCTGACAGTAAATAGAGCAGAGAAGCCCTTCGTTTCGCCAATGAATGTTGCAGTTGGAAGGGCCATACCAAATGGTCAGAGGCAAATCAGAAATTTCGTGAGAGATCCGACTGAAAGCCATCCAAACGCCACAAGGAAAATTCAGAGACCAACCGAAAAACAAAGCTGCGTCTACTGTGGGAGGCATAGAATATCAAGGGATTGTTACACTTTGCGCCGGGTTACGGACAGAATCCGATTTCTCAAACAACGTGGCGTCTGCATTGCCTGCCTCAAGCCGCATAGTACCGCGCACAGATGTGACGTCAAGTGTCCGAATTGTGACGAGGAGCACGACATATCTGTATGCATGCAATGGGCAACTAGGAAGCAGTCTCACAAAGAATATGAAATTGAACGTCGGAAGGAACTAAACCGTCGAGGAAAAGACGGTAGGACGGAACATATTCAGAGACAAGAGGCAGAATTGAGGCAACAGGAACGTCAGAGGGTATTATTAAACCAAAGCCGTGAGAAGTTTGGCACCTTCTCGCCGCGACTACAAGCCGGTCGGGTAACTGCACGAGGAACTGCACATGGAAAAAGCAAGAGAGTAGCCTTTTTAATGGACACCGGGGCCAGTATGAGCCTAATATCAAGGGTCCTGGCTGAGAAACTCTCACTGCGGAAGTTACGAGACTGCGAGTCTTCTCTATGCGGACTAGGAGATAAGACAGAAGGTCTGAAAACCTATCCCATCTACGAAGTTATGCTCCAAAGTGTCACCGGGGAACGGATGACAATTGAAGCCCTGGGATTTTCTGAACCATTATTGGGTTCACTAAAATTCCCACCGCTCCCACAAGCAGATGTGGATGAAATTCGACGTCGGAAGTTGAGAATGGCCGATAAATGTGACAGGATGAGTATCATGAAGCCGCAGCTGCTGATTGGCAATAAAGATTACCTGAAGGTTACTGATGTCGATGAGCGCAGAATTAAGCTTCCGAGTGGCCACATACTTCTACCTTCGATTCTCGGGTGGATAGCCACAGGGTCAAAGGTTGAGCCTAAATCCTCAATAATCGTTGCTCCAATCATCGACAGAGATACGGTCCGGAAAGAAGTGAACAACACTCTCCAAAACCACCCGAAAGTCAATTATCGCGCCAACGTAAAGGAAACTAGAGCTTCTTTGAGATGCTCATCCGAAGCCGTTCCCTACTTGCGTGACCTCGTTCACGGCAAGAAAGACGAAATAGGTGCGAAATGCCGCACGGAGGGTAGAGCCCTCAACAAGCTGTCTATGAGTCGCGAAGCGTTAGACCGTCAGAGACGCCACGGGACTTATGACCATCGCGAAAGGAAAAGGTACCAAGAGTACGACCCTGGCAGCGGGCCGACAGACATGATGAAGAATCGACCATGGATGGAACTTCCCAAGGGCCGAAGAATGGACGAAAGATTGTGGCGGATAGCTGAGACCTCTGGCGAAGGAATTCACGTAATGACTCCAGAAAGCACGAATTTGAGACCTATTAGAGGTTGTGAATCGCTTGCAAGGTTACCCCGCGTATTGGCAACTTGTTCGGAAATGAATAATCAGGCCGCCCGGGCCCCAGTCTCACCCAGTGACCAGTTATAATGATAATCATGAAGAGATTTCAATAAGAATGCAATTCGAGAATCTTTGAAGAATTATAAGTGGAATGGTCTAGAATTTGGAATAGAGAGGAAATGCGCGAAGAATGAGCTTCATTTGTTTAGAAATGGAAGCTCTGGATCAAATGACTAAGATGCTGTTTTCGAGTTGAAGTACCACGACCAGGGAGAGAAATGAAGCCGTCCAAGGACTACTCGGCACGATGTTCGCGACGCTCCGGTGCTCATCATCTGGCGACGTGCGCCCTCAATCCAATCCTCTGCCCTCGACCCTAAATCCCTACTTCTGGCCCGGGGCCCCAATGTCATCAAATCCGTGTTTTAATGACCCATTTTTAGTGTTGTTCTAGCTAATGACTTACGGTAAAAGCTCGCCACGCGCGCGCTAGTTCCTTCTCGATGATTCATTTAATCATCGCCTTCATTTATGCCTTTATCTTCATAAGCTACGCTTTTTCATTTTAGAATTTATAGAATTCTAAATTTTAGTAATATATTTTATAGTTACTTATGTTAATATATAATATTATTTTCGCCTAGCCTCATCTAGTGCACTAGTGTGTTTTGAGTGCTCTAGGAGCATTGTCTCCAAGTTTATGGAGTTAGAATATTTTTGATAGCCCATTGAAAATTCTCATCATTAATGTTCTGGCCTTCGTGCCTCTTCTCCATTCTCTTTCACATCTAGCTAGTGTTTGGCTAGGCGCGTTTCGTGCGTGTTTGTTTTGTTTTGTTAATTAAACCAAAGGGTTTAATTACCCAAGTTTGAGTGGGCGGACACTCTCTCCCACGGGCAATCCCATCCAAGGTCAACCCCTCCCCACAAGCGTTTCTCTACGCGACTCCATCCAACGCGACGACGCCAAGCAGACCACAAGCAGATCGACGGCTGAAGTCCGGGTTTGAATAGAGTAGGGGCGGGGGAGTTGGGAAAGGAGTTTTCCAGTAAATTGTGACTCCCAGTTCATTTATCTAGCTTTCTATTCTGGCATTCTAATTCAGTAATTATATTACTTAAGTGATTTATCATTCTCCATTTATTTTCTTCATTTGTTTGTTTGTTTCTGTGAAGTAAAGGTCATTAAAGTCCCGCGTGGCGATTTCACAAGTAGAGAGAAAAGGATTTATCCTTGAATTTATCTGCTCAGAAATTCAAAGGCGACTACACTCTGCATAACTGGCCCGGTTGAAATCAAAAACTTCTACAACAGGTTGTGGGTTCGAAAGTAAAAATACAGAAAAAGTTATCAAATTGTGATCAGAGTTAGAGAACGGAGGACAAACTTTACAATTAGAGATACAGTCAGCTTTAGCAAGAACATGATCTATTATTTTCTTACCATGTGTAGGCTCAGTTACAAATTGATGAAGAGAAAAGTCTGTACACAAGTCGATAAGAGGCTCAGTTGAAGAACATTTTTTTGTCAACATCAATTTCTAAGTTGAAATCACCACAAAGTACAGATTGTTGAGGTACCGCTAACAGTTGAGTAAGAAACTCGAAAAAGGCATTATTCTGATGCACAATAGTGTTTTGCGGTCGATAGCATATAATGAAACGTGTTCTGGAGAGTGATAAGTTGCATAAGAGATCGAATGCTAAGACATCAGCTGATATTTTAGCCTTGAGAGTTACAACAGAGTATATTAAATGATTACGGAGAGAAGCACAGACACCACCACCTCTTTTTGAAGTTCTATCACAGCGGAGCACACAATAAGGCAAATTAGCTGTCAATGAGGCCTCTAATATGTTTTTATTTAACCAAGTCTCACTACATAATAGAATATCTGGTTGTGTTGATGACAAATAATTGTAAAGTAGTTCAATTTTTTTCTATAGGTCTTGTTAATGAAATTGAAAAAGTGCAACGATCATTTACTCGACGCATTCTTTATAGAAATGACATCATCAATCTCCCTTATCCCTCACGACTTGAGACTATCTTCCCTCGAGTATAGAAGAACTATTGCAGATCTTTGCTTGATTCATAAATGTATTCACGGACAATCTGAATTAGACACAAGTTATCTTTTTAAGCTTAAACCCACTTCCTAAGGCGAACGAATATCACACCCGTTAAGAATTGTACTTCTTTTCACATCTAAAGACTCAAAGAATACATTCGTGTCTCGCGTAAACTACATTCGGAATAATCTCCCTAACAAACTCGTAACAATGCACTCACATCATTCCTTCAAAACCTCATTACTATGTCATCCCAAAGAACTTCTCTTGCCTAACTCACTTGTCCGACTGTAGACATCACCCACACATCGGCGCGATTGTATTTATAGAAGCTCGGAATCATTATCCAGTTTCATTTGTGTTTACCCATGTATTATTTAAATAATATCTATAACATTATGTATGTACTATTATCTACCACGTGATTCTTTTCGCGTAATGAAAATTTCAAATTTCAAAAGGCAGTGACGCCTGGTTAAGATGAAAAATGATTGAACTATCGCAGCATAAAAAAGCTAGTCCACCGGGAGGGATCGAACCCAGCCAACTCGTCTCTAACCGGGAGCGCGCGTTATCATTACACCACAAGGAAACATTGCTATTCCGTGTGAAATAGCTTTTTTCTTTAAACTGTCCTTTAAACTTTAAACTTTTAAACTGTCCCTTAACTAGCCTTTAAACTGGGTATTTTAGAATTTGAAGAGTCATCAACCTGTCCGTACTCTTCACAGAAGCTCCTCGAGTTGAACTGCACAGCTGACTTGTGAAAACCGTCTTGCTTCTGAGCTTCGAGGTTACACGACTCAGGGCAGGACTATTCGTCTTTTGGACGAACTGACTCGATCAGCTGAGAGTGTTTTGTTTGATGTTCTGGAAACAGAGGTTGCATTGGAGCACCGCTTACCACAAGCCCCGAAATTTTCCAAATATTGTTAACAGACCTTTTAGGCAATGTTCGTGGATTGATGAGTTTGACAACTTTCTTGTCTCGCACAAAGTAACTCAACTCGCCACACTCCGCATTCATCTCACCGACCTCTCTACTCGCCGCTGTCTCTTGAGCGATCTGCTCGGGTGTAAGGTCACGTCTGAACTATGCGTGCAGAATGTCACGGAGTTCGTGATGCTTCTTGAAACGTGCAAAATAGAGGAAGAGCACACTGAAAGAATTAGATATGAATTGGATTTTTAGAATTCGCATCACTGAGTTCCCGTGGCGATGTGCACTCACTTTACCGCCTCTGAGCGCATCTTTCAACTCCTTTCCGACATTTCAATGATTGACGAAATGAGATGCATATCGTTCTTATCTCTCTCTTCTGTCGTGTTTTTTTCTAGAAAACCTTTCAATACTGCTCTCTGTGATTTCTCAAAGTAAACGTCTATTCCTGCATAGACAACAGAAGCAACTGCCGAGGCCACCTGAGCATAGCTCATTGCAGGTTGCTGCTGGCTTTGCGCTGGAACTTTTTGACATGAAGGCAATTGCTGACGGAACTCGCCTATGACACCAGTGAAAAGATCCATCATTTTGTGCATCATATTCATTTGAGCAGAATTTTCTGCTCGTTGTTCTTTAACCATCTCATTGATTGTCCCGAACAGTAGACACTACATAGGCGAGAGCGAGGACGTATCGAATTCATTATCCAGTGCGCGATGAGAGATGTGAAATGTGTCCAATTAGGAAAGAAGAAATAATTTGAGAGGAAGGAGGTCACAAACGGGATAAGGAGGGAAACTGAAGCGAATCTTCTGCTCGAGACTTTTTTAAGCAGTGATAGAGGAATACAAAAGTTAGAAGAAGCTCTCTATTCTTAGGCAGCCGAACTGCATTTTCTTTTTTGATATCCTTTAACGAGTCAAATTCTCCTCAAGTGCTCGAAACCACGTCGCAAGTACGATTATGTGGGAAAAAAACCTTTCAATCGTAATCAGCAGTTTCAACCAGCCACCAGACTACAATGAAAGGCCTGACCGGTATATGTAGAAGGAAATAACACACGAAATGGGAAATCAATCAAGAGCAGAGCGATGAGAGAGCAAACAATCAATGCGTGACCAGAGAGCGTTATTTAGTGAAAGTATAAGTGAGACGGCTGAGCTAGATTACGCCAAGTGAGAGAAAAAATGTTGTGCGATAATTCAATCGTATTTACCCATAAAATAAGCTTTTGTGAAACTTAATCTGTTCATTGAACGATCAGAACATGGTTTTCCGGCAAAATCCTCAAATTTGTTGTCGCTTGGTTGAGAATTAAGTACTTATTAGATTATTTATGGGGAAAAGAAAATATTTTGATGGCGAAAAACTAAGACTCGCTTTTTTAGGCATAAGTGACTTATTGTCATATGTCAAATTCATGCATCGCCACGCATTGGCTGCTACCTAAAATAAAACACAAAAGTAGCTTTGAAATACAAGGCTTGTAGATGTCTATTATCTGAAACACGGCCACAACTTTTCAACAATGTCGGTCTGAATATGTTTTTCATCACCGTAGGCTTTTTTCTGAACCGTGGAACATCAAAGAAAGAAAAAATCTATAAGCCTTTATTTTTATGGGCTTGCTAGCTTCTATGCGGATTTAAATATCAGCCACTTAAGCCCAAGAGGTGCTTTAGATTGTGATAAGTTTAGAATAAGCATTTCTAAGCGGAATTTAGGCTAAGAAAGAAGATATGAGACGGTGCTGGGAATTTATTTCGGAAATTCATATTTTTTCGGTGTCTGTGGCAAGTAAAATTCATCGGAATTTCTCGCCATTTCTTTGTGAATCCGTGGAATCATCACTTCTGGCACAATAAACAATCAAATATGAAACACAAAAGTAAGCAGATAGCGAATCTTGCCTGACGAATTCCGAACTGTTCGAATTTCGTCATGTATTATTTATTGCTCATCACTTGACGGATTTCGAATGGTTCGGATTTCGTCATGCTACAATACTCATCACATGGCGAAATTCTAATGGTTCGAATTTCGTCACGTTACGATGCTCAGCACTTGACGAATTTCGAACAGTTCGAATTTCGTCATGTTACGATGCTCGCTCTCTAAATCTCACACTCTCACAATTTCGCACTCTCCCGGCTATTCAGCAGATTTATATAGTACGAACAAAACGATCAACCTATACAGACCGGGTTTGCACGAATGCTATACTATTCTCTTTTCGCGACACAGAAAAAGAAAATAGTATAGCGTTCGTGCAAACCCGGTCTGTATAGGTTGCTCGTTTTGTTCATACTTGTTCATACTATGTATAAGTCTGCTCTTATTTTGCTGAATAGCGTTGTACTGATCATCAACCGATGACGAAATTCGAACCGTTCTAAATTTGCCTTATATTGACTCCTACTGTCGTAAACTCCATCCGTCGTCTCATATAACCTTTGTTTGAATACACCCGCCTTCGGGATGTACAACACATGACCAAGGTGAATAAACCATGAGTTTTGTGTAGCGTTTTATTCGTGCATTATATGTCGCAGTGAATAAACCATGAGGTTAAAAACAACTCGTACTGTACAGTTGAAACACAATAACATTCACTCCTTGGTGACATTTAATAATTGAAACACACATAACATACAAGGCACATTTATTGTTCCCTTTTGCGCATTATCATCTGATAGTTCAACAGTCTGCTTCATTCATATAGTCTTATTGCTACATATCTAAGAAAGTTGTTAAAAGAAACTTTGCCTCTATTCATATTGACAACACACCTTATGGTGTCTTTAATACATTCTTGACTTACGGCGCGATTCCTTGTTGAGAAATCCTCCTTTACATACGTTTTGCTTACTCTAATGATGCTCCTTTAAATGCTCTATACGCCTTCTTCTTCTGAGCTGAAGTATGGTGAGCTCTTCCGGCCAGCTCCTTCACAAGCTTGCTAGCACTCTTTTCGTAAATGATCCGTCAATATTGGGTTGCCTATATATACTTAAACAATGGAAACGAGGGCGAGTATTTCTAACTGGGATGAGCTCTATGTACATATGTATGCCATAGGAAACCTGGTTCAGAGTTATTGCTTCCATGGCTGACCGACAGATTATTAAATTGGAAGACACTTGGATATAGGACTGGAATGTGCAACTGTGTCGTCGTTGCGAACAGTCCTAGTACATCGGTTGGTATCTCAACTTTCTATTTCAGTGATTAGTTCAGTCCGAACATTGAATTCATCACGAAAAACAGTCATTGGAACCGAAAATTGGTAGACGCTATGACATCTGGTGATCGATAAATGAGATAATGTATTATACATATTTGTCCTCCAACTGCTCTTCTTCAGACATTTAACTCGTCCAATAACTTTAGCACTACCTTTTCCCCTTTATTCATTCCTTGCTCGTCTAAATCCAATTCTAATGGAGCCTCCCTTTGATGACACCTCCTCTTAGTAACGCTACTACCTCGGCATATTATTCGAAATACCACGAGCCCACATTTCGGTCCTTCAATCGTCTCAGTCAGCCTATTTCTTTGAGGTCAGTCTAGGTAACGCTTCTTTTGTTTCTGATGTACTATACTTTCACTCTTGTAATTGGCGACGTAGTCGCTTTGACCGTCCCTAAGATACGACTATAAGCCTTGTATTCTTGCTTAACTCCAGCCGCGAATAGATATAATTGTAACTCATATCATGCAGTTATTGTAACTCCGATCCCACATTCCAACGCTTCTTCGTACAATTTCTGTAAGCCATAAACTACCTAAGACATCGGAGTCTGCTGCTCTCCGCGATTGCTCCTGGCGCGACTTCTTAAGGTACTTCATTCAACCTCAGTGTCAGCCATCTCTCAATACTCTAGCGTTCTCCTCCTTCATCATGATTTGGGTGGGTGACTCATACTACCACTTAAAGCATCTTGCTTTAACGCACGATAAACCTAGACTGAGTTACTTCCCTCTCTCGTCTCCCCGTATGCTACGCACACGCAACGCACCTACATTACACTCCCTAAGGCGCGTATTCAAACACCAATTGTAATGATCATCAACCGGTGGTGATATTCGAACCGTTCTAAATTCGCCAACTCTTATGTCTTCGACACTCAGTGCTTTTGTTTCTTATTTATCTTGCTAAAGCAAAAATCTGTATAAAAAATATGACACATGTTTATTTTTCAAATCCTCTTTGCAATTTACGGATAAACGAGTTTTTTTACCGCCATGTTTCAAAACTCACCACAGACACCGAAACAACACGAATTGCCGAACAAAATTCCCAGCACCGTCTTATATCTTTAACAATTATGTTACATAATTTTCCAAAGAACCTGCTTCCAGCCACTCGACCTATCTGTCAAGACATGCGCTCTCCACTTTTCGATTCGCGAAGGCACACAGAGAAAAAATGGCTCCTCTCATAGCTCTACGAGGGACGCTACAAGTAATACACATAAAAGCAAAAAGTTTTCTTCAATATGGCTGTTGATTTATTTGACATTGATATGTTTCATAAGAATTAGTAGTGATATTTCCAGACTTCATACGACCGCGTCATAATTATGCTAGCACCCTATTTTAAAAGTTTTTTCGGTAAAATTAAAAAGACTGCAAGCTGTAAGATATATCAATAGTTAAATACTGTTTCAGAGTCCTTGTCTCAGTATTTGGTGTGAAATGATCGACAAATAAGTTTTTTCACAATCTTTTATTGATTTCAGACCGCGTCATAAATATGCTATCACCGGATTTTCACAACAATAACGGCACAGAAATTCTTTGGCTCTTTTTTAGTAAGCGATTGGCTTACCAGATGACTTCATGACACTGAACACACGATTTGGCATTGAATCCACTAGGTCATGAAGCGTCTGTGGACTGAGAGACTGCCAGGAGTCCGCTATCGCGTCTTTAGCTCTTGTACACAACAAAACTGTTTTCCATTTGCATAGATCTGACGCACAATGATGCCCCAGATGTTTTCGATAGGATTGTAGTCAGGACTGCTTGCCGGACAATCCATGACATCGATTCGCTTAGACGCAAACCAAGCATTTGTCGAATTGCTCACGTGAATGGCGGCGTTGTCCTACTGAAAGGTGTACTGTGCACGACCACGCTGCCACAGGAGAGTAACCAAATGAATGCCTAGAGGCTGCTGATAGTCGCTTGAGTTTATACGAGTCAAAATAAAGTATAGAGCAACCGTGCCGTTGTCACATAATGCGCCCCAAACCATGACGGTACCACCCCCGAAATTGCGTTTCGAGAAATAGAGGGGATATTTGGGTAGATCTCGCCAGTAGTGCGAGAATCCATCGGGCCCGTCCAAATTGAACTTTTTTCGTACGAAAAAAACCACCTGAAAGGTTATTAATTACTGAACTGACCGAATAAAAAATAATAATAATTAGACCTTTTTCCAGTTTCGAGTCATGTTTTCCCTTGCGAAATCAAGGCGCTTCTTCTTGTGGGATTCAGTCATCCGAGGCACAGTTTTGCGTGTGGCAGGCACCAGATGGTCGGACTGTCGAATCGTGCGTAAAATGGTTGACTTGCTCACAGATGCGTTCGCTTCGGCACCGATTTTAGCAGCCGACTTCATAGAGTTCGAAGCGATCCTGCCGAAATTTGAAATTTTACAGAAGCAAAACAACTATATAACAATTTCAACCTGCATATGCTCCTCCTATCTCTTTCCGACCACTTCTTGGGCCTCCCAGGATGCTTCTTAGTCCCATAATTTTCGGGGTCTTCAAGGAACTTGCTGACTACAACATTGGAACGTCCTAGCTGAACAGCAATTATTCTTGCGGAGATGCCATTGGCACGCAGGGCTTTTATCGTGCCTTGCTCGGAGGCAGAAGGCATTTTCGAGCTGGGCATAATCGCTTAGGCCCGATTCTATTCTCTCTATATATCTCTAGCCTGTCATATAGGCTCGACAATTTCCATCTCGTTTTCTGTCAACTTGTTCGCGATCAAAGTATTTGCCAATTTCTCTCCTAAAGACTCTACTCTTGCCCACTTACAATTGAAATCCGCTGCTCTGGAAATACAGACTTTTGTTAAGATTAATGGCAATTGACGATCGCGAATAACAAATGCAGTGTTTTACATTTGGGTAAATCTAATGTCTACCTTATGTTGTAAAAACCGATGATCATAGTGACATTCCATTCAAAGTTGCAGAATCACCAATAAGAGACTTGAGAGTTTTCATTGATGTTGATTTTTCTTACGAATATCATATTGAACATGTTACAAGACGAGCAATGAGATTAGTCTACGCTTTATTTCGGTCATTATGCATCAAAAGTCCATTAGCATATAATCGTTGCTACAAATCTTCCATTGTTCCTTTGCTAAACTTCGGCTCTGTCATTTGATCTCCGTACAAAAAGAATCTCATCAGAAAAATTGAGCATGTCCAGCATATTTCCACACGATTACTATGCATTCGAAGCTCTTAAAATCGAGAATCTCTGCAAACCAGACCTTCCTACAAGTATAGACTTAAAAGCTTCCAATTAGATACTTTATTGTCGAGTAGAACTAAGACAGATATCATCTTCTCTTATAAAATACTGAATGGATTAATTGATATTCCAATTAGGAAAATGTATAGGCTTAAGCCTTGTAATGGTCGTAATTCTAAGTATTCATTTCACATTTCCCGTACGCGTAGACTACCACTATTCCATTCTTTCGCCTTTCGTTCCGCTAGATATTATTTTAAGCTTGCATACGATATTGTTTCTGCTCCCACTGTACTTGCTCTGAAAGCAAGATTGAGTTCTCTCGATGTATTAGAACTACTCAATCTGCAATTACCTAACCTGTAGAGAATTTACCATGTGTTCACCATGTTCCGAGTGTTGTCGCATTTTTGTTTCAAAAATGTATCTGAATAGATAATGTCTAAACAGCAAAAAAAAATTAAGCAAAAATTTTCAAAATTTGGATGTTAGCATAATTATGACGAGGCAGAAAAAACTATTACCATATTTTTTTGCGTCCATTGGTTACCATAATTTATCATAATAGTTTAAAAATACTAACGAATAGGCTATAGAATTGACTATTAGGTATCATCAGTGGTTTTCCGGAAAACCTTCAAAATATGGTGTTAGCATAATTATGGCGCGGTCTGTAAATGTAAATATTTTTAACTTGGAACGTAAATGTGCCATTTATGATTTCTAATAATTGTGTTTTCGCTAAAAAACTTCGATCTCCATATTCTTCGTAAAACAAAAAATATATATATTTAACAAAATACGTTATTTTTCCCTCCGCGAAGTGCGACTCAATTAAAATATAGTTGTTTTCGAGAAACGCAGTTAACCAAGAAGCCGTTTCTAGAGGAAAATATATCGAGATCAAGAAAAATATGGTTGCTTAAAACCATTCTTCAGGTAAATGGACTTGTCGATCTGTCTTGAGTGATGCGCGAGTGCCGGGAATTTCTCGCTGTTCTCGCGCGCCAGACGAGCCATCTTTATCAATCCCAACAGAAACGCCGATGACTCGCTTTATCGCTGTTCCTTCCAACAGCGTGCTGATCACTACTCTGGAAACAAGTTGGATTTCCTTGTATTAAAAAAAAACAGAAGACTTATACATTTTTCATTTCTCACAAACGAAGAAGTTTACGAAAATTTCGGACTTTTTTGGTTAAAATGGTATTGATTCCAGCCAGAAACTCAACATCGCTTACTACTAGATATTACAGTGAATTTCAAGGTGTACGTTAAGGGCTCTATTTTTCCTCCAGACTATCCGGCAGATTTCGGTCGACGAGTAGTGAATGTTACGAATATCGAAAACTAGGAATGGAGAACCTTCCATGATTTCATGATGACAAAATACAAAAAAATAGTTTTTCGGTACGAAATACAACTATTTTCAGTAGAAGACCATTTCAAGAGGGCTCTCGATGATGCGAGTTTTGAAGATTGGAAACGATCAGGAAATCAGACGAGTCTAACTACTAGAATCGAAACGGTATCGAGTGGCAGGCATGGGCTTTGAAAACTCAGAACGGGTGAGCGGAAGTTCCGGAACTTCAGGCTTTAGACTAGGCAATCGACGAGTTTCAACGACAGTCAATACATAGAAGTGATGATCGAGACGAGTTTCACTCGTCCAGTTTCACTCGTCATGCACGAGAAAGATGAGACGAGAATAAAATAGACAAACTAGAGGAGACTAAGTTCAGTTAGATCGAGATATTCGAAGCGCATTAATAATTCTGTGGCCGTATGCACGTTCCATTTTTGGTGGGAAATGTTGAAGTAAATAGCGTTTTCCTAGAGAATGTCTAAACTTCGTATGCACGTACCATTTCGTTTTGATAGTTGAATTATGTAGATATTTTTTGCATGTTCTCTTGTTTAGTGCTACTTTTATGTTTATTTTATGGCTAATTTTTTTTTATTCCATGTTTTTTTATCATTACTTCGTATATTGCTGGGCTTTTAAAGTGAACGAATAATTTGTCTCTATACCAGTTAATTTGCATTCATTATAATGGTCTATTTATCGTTTTTTTCAGATTTTTAAGCCTTTCAATGGTTATAAATGTTGAGGTCAAGTTTTCTTCGTATTTGTACACTGCTTATCTGTCGCGAACTTTGTTTTCGTGCATTGACCATCTGTTTTTTTTCTACTTTCATGCTCACGACTTTTTTCTACGTTCGTGTTTCAATCTAGACATGACTGATCTTTCACTAAATAAACGTTGGGCTCTTTTTCATTATTTTTATTTCTTTTTAGTTGAAATACATTTTGCAATGTAACAACACGAGGAAGACTCTGCTGACAAAACTAAAGATAATTTTTAAAAAATTTAAAAAAATAGAAAAAAAATACAACGAGAACGAGAATGAACGACTATTATAAACTTAAATCGATGTTTAAGACCTCTGGAACATCCAGCAATGACAAATTTATTCGAAAACTTAGAATGGTTTGATTCCTGAGAAGACTGACCGGTAATTTCATAAAAAAATCGAGATGTCCGATAAGCGAAAGAGTGAAAAAGTGAGTTTCTGTTTGTGTGCCCTATAGGTGCGACCGTTACACTGTTTCAGTGTAACCTTTGAGAATTTTGAAAGCCAAAAGAATATCAGCTTCTAATCTTCTTGCATAGAGAGATGTCAGGTTAAATCTTATCAATCTACTTTCATAATTGCACCATTCCGTGAGTGCAACACAACGTAACTGTAGTAATTTTGTGAATACATGTTGAACATTCTCTAATTTTCTGATCAAGGTAATTTTGTGGGGAGACCAAACAACGGAAGCAAAGTCTAGCACCGGCAGAACATAGGTTTTAAAGCATATATTATATGGTGCTGCTATTTTTATCGATAGTGATCTGAATAAGGCATAGACAATATTCAATGCTCTTCTTGTTACCTGTTCAATATGGAAAACAAATGAGAGCTCATTATTAACGTAAACTCCTAAATCAAGAATTGGCGATTCTGAGATGATAAATGCAGTTGGAGGTGAGTTCGTAACCAAATAAGGGAATTTTAGGTTTTTTTTACCCATATGGAGAGCATAACATTTGTGTGTGGCAATTGAGAGCTGCCATTTATCACAGAATTCATCTATGAGTCTAGTCGCCTTAGTTAATTGAGCATGCGCGTGATCACAATTCTGGTTGTTATAAGACGTGTAAATTTTCAAATCATCGTCAAATAGTTGAGCTGTAACCATCGGCAACACGGAAAGTTTAAGTGAGAGTTCGGAGATATAGAGAGTGAATAAAAGGGGAGCAAGTATTGATCCTTGTGGGACACCGGAAGTCGTAAGAAAATCATGCGAATGCATGTTATTTACTCTGACCTTAGATGAGAAAGGATTCAAACCATTTCCAGAATTCACCTCTTATACCTATGTTATCGAGAACAAATAGCAATTTTCTGTGCAAGACGGTGTCAAACGCTTTTGCGAAGTCGTAATATAAAACATCAACAGAATTTCCCTTATCTAGATCCCTGTGCCAAAAATTGGTGGACTCCAACAAATTTGTTATCACAGAACGATGTCGCCGAAAACCATGCTGGTTTTCAGGAATTAGCGAGAATCTGCTGCACCAGCGGGTCAAGTGGCCACAAACAATTCTTTCAAAAACTTTGGACGGTGCTGGACAGATAGTTATTGGTCGGTAATGCTCGGGCATTTTAGGAGTGGGTATTTTATTTATGGGGATCACAATACCTTGTTTCCACAACTCCGGAAAGGTGCCCAGTGACAATGAAATGTTAAATAAGTACGACAGTGGTTCACTTAATTCAATTTCAATTTTCATTTTAAACGCTTTATCAAGATCAACTTATGGGATCTGTAGCGACATGATACGACTCCACTCCTCAGCGTTCTCTGCCTTCCTTAGGAATTGGGGACCAACGGCTTTGACAAAGTCGTCCCTCCATCTCATAGCAGGGCAACCTTTCGTTCGCTTTGGCCCACGCGGGTGCCACTCTAGAACAGCCCGCACCCACCGACTGGGGTCGAGCCTCGCAATTCGGCCTACACAACGCCACCTCCTTTCACGGCAGATTCTGACCACGTCCTCCATGCCCGTCTGACCGCGCACCCACTCGTTAGTCCGCCTGTCGAGTAACGAGCACCCCAGCATAGAGCGCTCCTATCTACGCTGCACCACAGCCAATTTGTTCTCAAGTCTTTTTGAAAGGGTCCAGGTCTCCGAGGCATAGATTAGAGCGGGCAAGACAGCACCTTCGAAAAGGCGCCTCTTGAGAGACATTGGGACCATTCTTGCCGCGAACAGGCTACGGTATCTATTGAAAGTGAAATTTGCGGACCGGATTCTCCTATCAACTTCAACCGTGAAACGGCTGTCATCGAGGGAGACATCCTGCCCTAAATACACGCATCTGTTCACCACACGAACCTTGGTACCCCTGATGGTTATATCTCTACACATAGGGTTGGTTGAGATTGCCACAGTTTTTGAGGGATTGAGTGACAAACCGACTTTCCCCAGTGCGACAATAAGCTGATCAACCATGGATTGAATCTGCCTACTGTCGTGACTGATGAGAACTGCATCATCAGCGTACAGTAAGTGATTTAAGTACCTCCCATTAACATTGATCCCTTTCCCGCACCAGTTGAGAGACTTTCATTCATTCATTCTTCATTCATTCTTTATTCCAAGCATGTAGGTATTTAAGACAAAAGTAAATTATATACATATAAACAGAGGTATGCATGGACTACATTACACATAAAGCTTAGTGGCGGTGTGTAAAGGGGAAAAAGGGGGCCGTGATACTGATGAAAGATCACAAGTCTTAATTAAGTATAAGAAACAAGACTAACTGGCACATTCACATTCACAGGCAACGAAAGAAGTTGCTTTCTAAATTTAAGGCTAATAGCTTCGTTGATAACATCAAATGGAAGAGAGTTCCAAACAGACATTTGACGGGAAACACATGTCGATAAAGAGGTCTTATTGATGCGGTGAGGAGGAATAAGTGTTAGAGGATGCGAATGCCGAGTGAAACACTGCACAGCCGAGATTTCGTATAAATGATCAGTGTCTATGTCTAAACTGTTATGTAAACATTTATGAATAAAAAGTAGATCAGAGATAGCGCGACCTCGAGGCTCTGAAGGCCTAGCATTGGAAGTCTCTGGGAATACGGAAGCTTAGGGTGACGGACTCTTCCTAGTACTCTCCTCGTGAAAGAGCGTTGGTCTTTCTCAACCAACTTAACAAGGCCCGAGGAAGATGGATTCCACAACTCACTTGCGTATTCGATAATGGGTCGGAAATAGATTTTAAAAGCAGATGTCAACAGAGAAATGGAAGGGGATTTAAAAGCTTTAAATAACATGTTGACAACAGCGGAAGCTCTCTTACACTTATTGACAATATGGTGTTTGTACGAGAATTCATCGGAAATAGTGACACCAAGATCTTTAGCTATCTTGTCAACAGTTAAGGGGAGACCATTTATACGGTATACAACAGAAGTATTTCGGGGTCCTAAATGCAAAACACTACATTTAGATGTCGACAAAGACAAGTTCCATTCCGAACACCAAGCGGTAACAGATCAAGAGCGACTTGGATATCATGGCTGGAAGAGGGGAAAAGAGACACGACCCATAATTTTTATATCGTCTGCATACAAACCGAATCGAAGGTTAGGAGGTATCGCTTCCTTCACTGAATCAATATACATAAGGAATAGTAAAGGACCAAGGGAAGAGCTTTGAGGCACACCTGAAATAACAAGCATGGGCTGAGATAGCACATTATCGATTAAGACTGAATGAGTTCGATTACTTAAATAGCTACTAAGCCAATTGACAATATTAGAGGAGATACCGAACGTCCGGGTGTGGCTTAATGTCCGGGTGTGGCATAATGGTCTGTGTGTTCGACTATTGTGCGAAGAGTCCCAAGTTCGACTCCCACCCCGGACAGATCCACCCAAACCAAGGGGGTTAAGAAATGTTGGTAGTGCTCATGCACGAATCTGACTCTCCCCACTGCTGCTAATCACACTAGCAGTGATCTAGCAGGCAGCCACTGGTTCTACCAGGATAGGTTTGTCCTGCATCTCGGGGGAGCGCGTACCCTGCCGCGAGGCGGGAACAAGCGCGAGGAAGAAGAAGAAGAAGAGGAGATACCGAACGAATGAACCTGATTCAAAAGCAGCCTATGATCTACAGTATCGAACGCGTTACGAATATCGAGGAAAATAACATTTTGAAGAAAGAAGGATTGAAGAAGGATTCGAGTGTTCTGGGGCGCGTTCAATCACCACGGAACGGAGACGTTTGTCTTCATCTATTTCATGACAAATAGTCTCAACAGTGACTTTCTGTTGAGACTTACTCTCTGCCAAGATTTTGACCATCACTGTAGAGCATGTCTTCAGGAGCAGAAGAATATGGGACGGTAAAGAGGGTTTGTCCAGATCTTCTTCAGCTCGAATGCAAGTCTGGAGGGCGTTGGCGAGATCTTCGGCGTCATCTTGAGGAGAAGAAGAGTCCATTGGTTGACGGTGGCTGGTCATAGTTGAAGATGAATTGAGATAGGAATGAAAAGGAAAATTGTTGAATTGTCCAGTTGGCACTGAGAAATCAATTCGACCGCTTCTTATGAGTTAAGAGACGTGTATGAGTTAAGAGACGTGTATGAGTGAAGAGACGTGTATGAGTTAAGAGACGTGTATAAGTTAAGAGACGTGTATGAGTTAAGAGAGTGCTACAACGATGTCCGCCTTCACGCGGTGCAGCACGACAGTCTACAGACTGCAAAGGACATCAACAACCTTCTCCGGAAGCATCACGCTCCGAAGAAACTACAAGAGAGCCTCTCTGTCTCTCTCTCTCTCATCTCTTCACTACACCTCCGTCTTCGTTCTTTTTTTCGCCTGAGGGACAGTCCGATCCGGCTGGCCTGTCCCAACTACTTCTCCTATTGGCCGGAGACATCGAGAGTAACCCAGGACCAAGGATGTGGCTGTGCACTACATGCAAAAGAAAGGCGAATACTAACTGCATCCAGTGCTCCCACTGCTCAGAGTGGGTTCACACTAAATCGACATGCAGTGGCCTCTCCTCACTCAAAGAATACATCCAAGTCGAATACCGCTGCCCGTCATGCATAACATCAACGACTCCGCTGACGACCACGAACACCAGGCAAACTCTCTCCTCTGACCCCACGTCCAACAGCAGGAACCTCAAGATTTTGCAATACAACTGCAATGGCTTCTCTGGCAAAACGACGGAACTCCATGAACTCGTCACTCGTCTGAAAGTCGATCTATTTCTCATCCAAGAAACTAAGCTAACGAACCGTTCCAAATGTCCACAAATTCCTGGATACACTATCGTAAGAAAAGATCGTGAGAAGAACTCCGGAGGCGGTCTTATTACCGGAATCAGCGAATCGCTGTCCTACACTGTAATGCCCTCTCCGACCGACACACATTTGGAATCTCTCACCGTCCGCATATTCGATGCCGATGGGAAGTCGCTCGATGTTACCAACATATACATACCACCGACGAGCTCTTGCACCACTGGTTACACGCCCGACCTCACTCCGTTCTTACACAATCGCGAGAAATCCATCATACTCGGTGATCTTAACGCTCATGATGCCGCATGGTTCTCCAAATCTTCAGACAGCAGAGGCTCTCACATCGCAGAAACGATCGATGCTTCAGAACACGCCGCAGTAAACCGTGACACGCCTACCAGAGTACCAGTCAACGGAAGACCATCTTCTCCAGACATCTCCATTTGTTCGCTGGACTTACTTTCTCAAGTCTCATGGAAAACAATACCATCTGGAAGCTCCGACCATCTACCCATCGTAATCGTCCTTGAGGGTTCCAACTACATCCGCACGCACAGGAAAGTCTCCTTCACCAACTTCGGAAAAGCGAACTGGAAAATCTTTGAACAGCTCGTCGAAGAAAAGTTATCCACGACACCTCTTCCCGACCTCCCCGCCGCCCAAGCTGAGCCCTTCTTCCGGAAGATCCTGTTATCTGCAGCCGCCAGCTCAATCCCACGCGGTCGCATCAAGAAGAGAAACGTTGCCTTAACACCAGAAATCCGAGATTGGATGACCAAACGAGACGCTTTACGAGAATCAGACCCATCAAGCCAAGACATCAGCACTCTAAACATGAACATCAGACGAGCCACAGACAGAAACAAAAGGGACATCTGGAGAAACTTCATGGAGACCTTTGATTTCAAACTAGACAGCAAGAAACTGTGGAAAACGATCAAGATGTTGAATGATAAAGGACGTCCCCCACCAAACTGCGCCATCGACTTCGGGAAAGGACCCCTCACATCCTCCTTCGAAATCGCGAACCAGTTCAACAAACGCTTCACACGCCCAGTCGACTACAAAACAAAAAAGGAAAATCGGAAAACCATGAAGAAAGTTCACAACATACACGCTAAAGATTTTGTCGAGTACTCAGAGGCCGCAGTGAAATCAGCTATTAAGAAGACAAAGAAATCAACAGCCCTCGGACCGGACGGACTCGCTCCAATACTCTTCCATTATCTCGGGAACAGAGGTATAGCCGCCCTCACAAAGCTCATCAACGACTCCCTCAGCTCTGGCAGAATTCCCATGATTTGGAAATCTTCAGTCACTCTCCCACTCCTGAAAGCAGGAAAAGAGGCAACGGATGGACCAGGATACCGACCGATCTCCTTACTCTCACCGATGGCGAAAATCATAGAACGACTTCTGTTGGAAGAACTCAAGCCGTACGTAAGAGTAGCTGAGCACCAGCATGGATTCACCACAGGAAGATCCACCACCTCTGCCCTCCTCACTCTTTCAAAAGACGTAGCTGCAGGCTTTAACGCGAAGAGACCAGCTAAACGTACAGTGATGTTGGCAATCGACATGTCAAAGGCCTTCGACAGCATAGACATAGCGGTACTCATAAATCTCGTCCTACAAACCGACGCCCCAAACTTCGCAAAGAAATGGCTAGCATCGTACCTCAGAGGACGAACGAGCCGTACATCCTTTCGCGACGTCCTCTCAAGCTCATCCCTGATCAGAAGCGGAGTCCCTCAAGGCAGCGCACTCTCACCGCTTCTTTTCAATTTATATCTAAGCGATCTTCCGAACAACGATCCAAACATCAAAATCGTCTCTTATGCTGATGATATAACGCTATGGGCGTCAGATCCGAGCATTTCCACTGCCTCACTACACATACTATCCGGTCTCCCACACATCGAAAAGTTCATATACGATCGTGGACTATCTATTTCTCCTGCCAAAAGCCAGCTTCTACTCTTCACACCTTACAGCAAAGAGTACAAGACTATCCTAGATGTCTCGATCGGAGGTCAGAGCGTACCCACCGTGAATACCGCCAAAATCCTTGAAGTTACATATGATTCTATGTTCACATTCAGTCATCATGCGAAAGACATAGCAGGCCGAATGTCGCAACGTAACAATGTACTGAAGGCGCCAGCCGGCAGTACATGGGGCAACCAAAAGGGACACTCCGTCTCACGTACAAAGCCATTTGCCAATCCATATACAGCTACGCAGCTCCAGCCTGGGCCAGCTTTCTCTCCTCCTCAGCACATACCAAAATTCAAAGAGGACAGAACAATGGCCTGCGTATCGTAACAGGAAACCATCAAATGGCCAGCGTCGACCACATACATGCTGAAGCTAAAGTTATGAGATCGAAATCGCACCTTCACATGCTATTAGCCCAATACTTGGCAAGGACCTTGAGCCAAACTCACTTCCATCACGGATTATTTCTCCAAGGACCCCCACCACGCAACATGAAAGCTGATCTTTACATCGCATGCAGAAGCAATGTTGAAAGAGCCCTGTCGGAAACAGCAGAGAAGAACAACGGGAAAAACGTCGCCAACCGAGTCCACACAAACATGGTCTCAGAAAAAAAGGAAACCATCCAAGGTCCAGTCATACTGGGCAGTCGACCACCACCGGACATAAATGAAGAAGAAGTGGACCTCTCGAGAAACGCCCGCTGCACGCTGAGCCAACTTCGCTCAGGCTACAGCAGGTACACCAACCACTACTTACACCGGATCGATGACTCGATACCTGACTACTGCCCAGACTGTCTCAAAGGACCTCACGACGTGGCCCATCTCTTCAAATGCGCTAGACGTCCAACAAGACTCACGTTGGAAGATCTCTGGATGAAACCAAAAGAAGTAGCCTCATTTCTGAGACTATTGTGAAGGAAAGAAGAAGAGATGTATTTAAAAAATAAAATAAAAGAGAGGAGAGAGAGAGAGGGAGAGAGCGGCCCTCCATGGCCAACTCTCTTCGACGCGAGACGTTTGCCGGCAACAACAACAACAGTTAAGAGACGTGTATGAGTTAAGAGACGTGTATGAGTTAAGAGACGTGTATGAGTTAAGAGACGTGTATGAGTTAAGAGACGTGTATGAGTTAAGAGACGTGTATGAGTTAAGAGACGTGTATGAGTTAAGCGACGTGTATGAGTTAAGAGACGTGTATGAGTTAAGAGACGTGTATGAGTTAAGATACCGAACGAATGAACCTGATATAAAAGCAGCCTATGATCTACAGTATCGAACGCTTTACGAATATCGAGGAAAATAACATCAACTGAAAACCCTTGAGCCAAAGAATCAACAACAAAAGAATGAGATTCTACCAAAGATGTTACGGTAGACTTTCTCGCTCTTAAATGATTCATATCCAATTCTCTGTAGCAAGACTGTTTGTGTCACTATTTAAATACGCACAACTAACTATTCTGCTGAGCTGCTGACTCATATATGACTTGAACTCATGACTTTTTTTCCAAGTTTTACTTTTACGGATCTCTCAAATCAACTAAGAAGCGTTAATTTTCAAGCAAGCGACCTCGCAAAAATTAGTTTTTTTCTATTTTTAAAAAGTTTTTAGTCAAGTTTGTACACATAAATAAAAAGTTTGTACCAAGTGAGAGTGAGAAAAAAGAAAGCATTATTATTGGAGGAAGAACAGAGAGATATAATGAAAAAGAGAGAGAGAGAGAGTGGAGTAAAAAGAGACAGAATAGAAGATATTCATTATTTAATATTCATTTATATCAATATATTTCAACATATTTCTTTGATTAGGTTTCTCTTAATTTTTTCTCTATTTTATGTCCAATTTTAAAATACAAATTTGAGCCGCCTGTTTAAATAAATAAATGAATACAACTGACTTGTACAAGTAATCTCCAAATTTGAAATGAGTTTCTACGATTCCTGTCGTTTTCACACGGGTTCGTAATACATCATCCTTCACAACATATTTCACTTTGGTTCTGAGATTCAATTTTAAAGGAAAGAATATAAGACCACATACAATATTGTCACGTTCTTAAGCCAAAAAAGTGTCACATATTATAGTAAATACTTTCTCAGACATATATCTCAATTCTTTATTCCGCTTGAAACAAAACATAATGTTAAGTGACGAAACAGATGACACTGTCACAAGAAAATATATGCAAATTTCAACAAATTTCACCAGTATTTGTTAAAATTTGAATAAAAAGCGAGAGCTCTTTGAGAGGGATAGTCTGGAATAATATAAAGCGAGCAGAGTAAAGGATAGAGAATTGTATATGCTATAGCTCTACTAGAGCTCCCCATTATCCTAGACTGTCCCTTGCAAGAAACAGTAGTTTCCCTTAATTTTCAACAGTACACACAATTAGACCTTTTTCTATATTCTACGTGCATAGGTCATAGAAAAGGGTTCAATCGACTCGGACTCTTTGTTGTCTCATATGCCTGCATAGGTCATAGAAAAGGGTTCAATCGACTGGGACTCTTTGTTGTCTCTTATGCCTGCATAGGTCATAGAAAAGGGTTCAATCGACTCGGAATCTTTGTTGTCTCTTATGCCTGCATAGGTAATAGAAAAGGGTTCAATCGACTCGGAATCTTTGTTGTCTCTTATGCCTGCATAGGTCGTAGAAAAGGGTTCAATCGACTCGGACTCTTTGTTGTCTCTTATGCCTGCATAGGTCATAGAAAAGGGTTCAATCGACTCGGACTCTTTGTTGTCTCTTATGCCTGCATAGGTCATAGAAAAGGGTTCAATCGACTCGGACTCTTTGTTGTCTCTTATGCCTTCATAGGTCATAGAAAAGGGTTCAATCGACTCGGACTCTTTGTTGTCTCTTATGCCTGCATAGGTCATAGAAAAGGGTTCAATCGACTCGGAATCTTTGTTGTCTCTTATGCCTGCACTTGTCATAGAAAAGGGTTCAATCGACTCGGAATCTTTGTTGTCTCTTATGCCTGCATAGGTCATAGAAAAGGGTTCAATCGACTCGGACTCTTTGTTGTCTCTTATGCCTGCATAGGTCATAGAAAAGGGTTCAATCGACTCGGAATCTTTGTTGTCTCTTATGCCTGCACAGGTCATAGAAAAGGGTTCAATCGACTCGGAATCTTTGTTGTCTCTTATGCCTGCATAGGTCATAGAAAAGGGTTCAATCGACTCGGACTCTTTGTTGTCTCTTATGCCTGCATAGGTCATAGAAAAGGGTTCAATCGAGTCGGACTGTTGTTGTCTCTTATGCCTGCATAGGTCATAGAAAAGGGTTCAATCGACTCGGAATCTTTGTTGTCTCTTATGCCTGCACAGGTCATAGAAAAGGGTTCAATCGACTCGGAATCTTTGTTGTCTCTTATGCCTGCATAGGTCATAGAAAAGGGTTCAATCGACTCGGACTCTTTGTTGTCTCTTATGCCTGCACAGGTCATAGAAAAGGGTTCAATCGACTCGGACTCTTTGTTGTCTCTTATGCCTACATAGGTCATAGAAAAGGGTTCAATCGACTCGGAATCTTTGTTGTCTCTTATGCCTGCATAGGTCATAGAAAAGGGTTCAATCGACTCGGACTCTTTGTTGTCTCTTGTGCCTGCATAGGTCATAGAAAAGGGTTCAATCGAGTCGGACTGTTGTTGTTGTTGTTGCCGGCTGCGACCGGCATCGAAGAGTCATGTCCACGGTAGGCGATCTCTTCCTCTTTGTTAGTTTTTTTGTTGTTTTTGTCTAGATCTTCAGGAAAGCTGCCACTTCCAGCGGCTTCTTCCAGAGGTCAATAGGAGCCAGTGTTGTCGGGTTGCCAGTGCAGTTGAAGAGGTGGGCGACGTCGTGTGGTCCGGATGAGCAGTCGGGACAGACGTCGGGTATCGAGTCGTCGATGCGATGCAGGTAATGTTTGGTGAATCTGCTGAATCCAGAGCGAAGCTGGCTGAGTGTGCATCGTGTACTGCGAGGGAGATCCTTCTCTTCTTCCTGTATATCGGGCGGAGGCCTGCCTCCCAGGATAATGGCGCCTTTCATTGAGCACATTTCGTTAGATACCATCGTCGTGTGGATGGCATTTGCGACGAGTCTGCCGTTGCGTGGGTCTTTCGACATCAGCGTGGCAGTTTCGACCGTGGTCTTGCAACTCATCAAGAGGTCGCTCTTCATTGCTCGCGGTGAAGACAAAGAAATCAACAGCCCTCGGACCGGACGGACTCGCTCCAATACTCTTCCATTATCTCGGGAACAGAGGTATAGCCGCCCTCACAAAGCTCATCAACGACTCCCTCAGCTCTGGCAGAATTCCCATGATTTGGAAATCTTCAGTCACTCTCCCACTCCTGAAAGCAGGAAAAGAGGCAACGGATGGACCAGGATACCGACCGATCTCCTTACTCTCACCGATGGCGAAAATCATAAAACGACTTATGTTGGAAGAACTCAAGCCGTACGTAAGAGTAGCTGAGCACCAGCATGGATTCACCACAGGAAGATCCACCACCTCTGCCCTCCTCACTCTTTCAAAAGACGTAGCTGCAGGCTTTAACGCGAAGAGACCAGCTAAACGTACAGTGATGTTGGCAATCGACATGTCAAAGGCCTTCGACAGCATAGACATAGCGGTACTCATAAATCTCGTCCTACAAACCGACGCCCCAAACTTCGCAAAGAAATGGCTAGCATCGTACCTCAGAGGACGAACGAGCCGTACATCCTTTCGCGACGTCCTCTCAAGCTCATCCCTGATCAGAAGCGGAGTCCCTCAAGGCAGCGCACTCTCACCGCTTCTTTTCAATTTATATCTAAGCGATCTTCCGAACAACGATCCAAACATCAAAATCGTCTCTTATGCTGATGATATAACGCTATGGGCGTCAGATCCGAGCATTTCCACTGCCTCACTACACATACTATCCGGTCTTCCACACATCGAAAAGTTCATATACGATCGTGGACTATCTATTTCTCCTGCCAAAAGCCAGCTTCTACTCTTCACACCTTACAGCAAAGAGTACAAGACTATCCTAGATGTCTCGATCGGAGGTCAGAGCGTACCCACCGTGAATACCGCCAAAATCCTTGAAGTTACATATGATTCTATGTTCACATTCAGTCATCATGCGAAAGACATAGCAGGCCGAATGTCGCAACGTAACAATGTACTGAAGGCGCCAGCCGGCAGTACATGGGGCAACCAAAAGGGACACTCCGTCTCACGTACAAAGCCATTTGCCAATCCATATACAGCTACGCAGCTCCAGCCTGGGCCAGCTTTCTCTCCTCCTCAGCACATACCAAAATTCAAAGAGGACAGAACAATGGCCTGCGTATCGTAACAGGAAACCATCAAATGGCCAGCGTCGACCACATACATGCTGAAGCTAAAGTTATGAGATCGAAATCGCACCTTCACATGCTATTAGCCCAATACTTGGCAAGGACCTTGAGCCAAACTCACTTCCATCACGGATTATTTCTCCAAGGACCCCCACCACGCAACATGAAAGCTGATCTTTACATCGCATGCAGAAGCAATGTTGAAAGAGCCCTGTCGGAAACAGCAGAGAAGAACAACGGGAAAAACGTCGCCAACCGAGTCCACACAAACATGGTCTCAGAAAAAAAGGAAACCATCCAAGGTCCAGTCATACTGGGCAGTCGACCACCACCGGACATAAATGAAGAAGAAGTGGACCTCTCGAGAAACGCCCGCTGCACGCTGAGCCAACTTCGCTCAGGCTACAGCAGGTACACCAACCACTACTTACACCGGATCGATGACTCGATACCTGACTACTGCCCAGACTGTCTCAAAGGACCTCACGACGTGGCCCATCTCTTCAAATGCGCTAGACGTCCAACAAGACTCACGTTGGAAGATCTCTGGATGAAACCAAAAGAAGTAGCCTCATTTCTGAGACTATTGTGAAGGAAAGAAGAAGAGATGTATTTAAAAAATAAAAAAAAAGAGAGGAGAGAGAGAGAGGGAGAGAGCGGCCCTCCATGGCCAACTCTCTTCGACGCGAGACGTTTGCCGGCAACAACAACAACAGTTAAGAGACGTGTATGAGTTAAGAGACGTGTATGAGTTAAGAGACGTGTATGAGTTAAGAGACGTGTATGAGTTAAGAGACGTGTATGAGTTAAGAGACGTGTATGAGTTAAGAGACGTGTATGAGTTAAGCGACGTGTATGAGTTAAGAGACGTGTATGAGTTAAGAGACGTGTATGAGTTAAGATACCGAACGAATGAACCTGATATAAAAGCAGCCTATGATCTACAGTATCGAACGCTTTACGAATATCGAGGAAAATAACATCAACTGAAAACCCTTGAGCCAAAGAATCAACAACAAAAGAATGAGATTCTACCAGAGATGTTACGGTAGACTTTCTCGCTCTAAAACCTGCTTGATATGGAGACAATAGCTTTGATTCTTCTAAATACGAATAAACTAAGGCGAAAACGATTTTTTTCCATAATCTTGGATAACGAGCAACATAACGATATAGGTCTGTAATTATTTTACAGATTGCGAGAACCAGATTTGTTTACTGGTTTAACAACTGATCGCTTCCAAATAGAAGGCACTGAGCCAGAAAGCAGACTGTTATTGAATAAAATGCATAAAGGTTTCACAAGAGCGAATCTACATTTCTTCAAAAGGATGTTTGGTATCCCGTCGGGAGAGGTATTGCATTTGGCTGAAAGAGATGAAAGGGCTTTCAAAACCATTTCCTCAGTAATACAATCAACACTCATAATGGACCATGGATAGGTTCGGAAAACACGGAAGCGAAGTATTCAGAAAAGGCATTCGCCTTATCCGATGACAATATTATCTCTTGCCTCTGATTATCTAACAGAGTAGGAATGGCTAGGTTGACATTCATACTTAACCAATTTTACAGGCAGCGAAGAAGGACTTTTGATTTCCTCGCAGTATAAGTTTAGCTTCCTGATCATATTCGAAGCTATGCAACATCTTATCGAATTCAGCAGATTTCCTTATACAAAAATGAGAATAAGGGGATTTCTTAGAGATACGTTGCAGCTTAGAGTACATTTCACGAAGAACTTTTGGGTAGCGAAATGATGGGTCTTTACGGTCTACCAAGGGAACGTAGCTCTCAATAAGCGAACCTATGAAAGAAACAAGATATGCAGACTCAACATTCATCAAAGAAAGCATTAGAGTCCAATCATGAAAGACTAGTTCACTTTCAATAGACAGCCAGTTGGCTTTAGTGAACAGTTTGAAAGCTGATGGAACCGATCTGGTACTGACTGTAAATGAAAGCTCAAAAGTAACTGCATTGTGGTCGCTTCTAAGGAAACGACCTATAACTTTACAATCGGAATTAATAGGTACATTCGAGAATAACAGGTCAAGAGTATTGTCGTTTCGAGTGGGGGTATCAACGTACTGCGTAAAGAAGTTATCGCTCATGAATTCGAGAAACATTTCATCCTGTCCACTTCTGTGCGATATAAGAGTGGCCCAATCTATGAAAGGGAAATTGAAGTCACCAACGATTATTGCAGGCTTAGGACTCAATGTGTCACAACAAACTAGCTCTGAGAAATAAGACAATAGCTTTGAGAGGGAAGAGTCAGGGCAAGAAGGAGATCGATACGCACAAATATATCTGTCGAGTCGATACTGTGGAAGACACAGATGGAAAAAGGTCTATGGTGACAGCTTCGAAGCCGTCATCAGAGCAAGTGGAAACGAATGAGCAAGGAATACGATTCGATACAAGGATAGCTGCGCCACCTCCTTTCATTGAACGATCTCTATCACAACGAAAAATATGATAATCAGAATTGTTGAGTACCAAGGAATCATTATCTTGGCTCGTAAGCCAGGTCTCACACATAGCTATTACATCATATGAAAGAGAACTCAGCAGAAAAGATAGATTATACAGCTTATTACGAAGTGATCGAGCATTAAAAAAGATGCAGTTGATACTTAAACTCTGTGAAAAATGTGGGGGACTAGGAGGGTCAGGACTAGAAAGAACACCGCCACTCACCTAACGTCTCATCGTTACATTCCGAGAAGATAGGCGATTATTTGGCGAAGAAAAGACAGTCGCAGGATTCGCAGGTGAAGTCAAGACCACCAGAGGACGATGTACTGACGGAGAAAGGACCTTGGAAACTGACGGACAGGGAGTTTCCGCATTTCTAGGCTTGGAGGATGGCCTTGGCTGTGAATACGAAGTTGTTCGGACCGGCAGCAGACCAATCCGACGATTTTCCATTTCTGCCCATCGGGAGTCTGATTTCTTTCCTTGGCGATTCTTTTGACTTCACGCTCAAGTTGGAGTCCTTCGCGAGTTAGGTCTTCCCGAATGTAACTATGCGGGAACTTGGAGAGGCAAGGAGGGCGGCTTTTTCTGATCTTCTTCAGAGCTGCGTTTCTAAGGGGAGCAGACTCAAGGAAGACTTTGAGAACGCGCCGCTTTTTTGCTGGGTCACCAAACCTTCTAAAACGAGCAGTTCCAATCTCCGGTATTCCGACATCCCGGGAAAGCGCTGAAAGAAATACTTGATCAGCCGCATCTGTTGCCTCATCGTTGTCTTGTTCTGGGATACCAAGGCAGACTATGTTCTCGGCCTTAGTTTCTATCATGTTCTTGTCGACTGTCATAGCTCTTACCGCGGCATCGTAGGCGAGGATATGCGGTGGGATGAATAGCAGAGAAGGCAACTGAGAGGATTGACTGAGGGGCGCTAGATGAGAAGGCGATGAGTCAAGAGGAGGCAGACGGGAAACGAGTTCCTCCACCACACTTTCCAACCTTATCATCTTCTCCATCAACTCTTCAATCTTCTTCTCGTACATTGGACATCTCGGGCAAGAAGGAGGAACAGCCGGAGAACGCTTTCCACCCATGAAAGATGATGACGTTTACTTAGGAAAGAAATGAAGGACTAATGCCTCACTAGTGATGAAACACACGCAGAGGACTCCAGAACTGTACTGGAGCTCATTAACAAATCGGGCTCAGAGGATTTGAAAGAAGAATTCAGGGAAGGTAAAATTAAGCATCATCGTCATCCTGAATCGTCAATCAGGCCTCTCTTTTCTCGTACTCGGCCACTCAAGATCGAATTTGCGAGCACTGATAAGAGGAACTTGTTCCTTAAACTGTGCAAGAAGAATAAAATCACGCTGCCTCTTGGTTGCTATGTCAAGGCAGATCTCTCTCCTGTGGAGCTCGTAGCTGAAAGAGAATGCCGAAAGATTCAATCTGAGAAATCTTATTCAACATATCGTGTTGTAAATGCTCACATGGTTCCTCTCTCTCTGGCTCACAGTCAATACACTTCATATCCAAACGACCGTCATTGTCCTGATGCGCCTATGAATCTGTATGAGGCAACCATGTCCAAGTCTTCGCATGCTCCGAACAGTACCAGATCGTCCTCTCGGACGTATGCATCTGTCGCGTCTACGTCTTCCGCAATCAACTCTTCTTCATCTGCCACCACCAAGATCGTGAACACTCCTGTCTTATCTGCCACCCCTCCTCGAGCCAATCCACCTCCTCCTCGTCCACGGCTGTCTCTCATTCCTCGGCCTCGCGTGACGGATGTTTCGTCTAATCCATCTAAAGCCAAGCAGCCTTCGATGACTACTGGACCGACTACTCTGAGACGGAGCACACGGAAAAAGGCAGGCAAATTGATTTCTTATAAATAGGACAGAAAAGGAACGAGCTCTTTCCTCGAATGCATGTCCTTTAATGCTCGTTCCGTTAAAAATAAGCTTTATGACCTATATCATTTGCTAAGATCTTCTTCTGCTCGCATTTTCTTTGCATGTGAAACCTGGCTGTCGTCCCTCGAGCCTGATCCAATGCTTACCGATGGGCTTCCTTATTCTGTCTTCCGTGCGGATCGACAAGATGGCGAACGAGGTGGCGGCTCTCTTCTTCTGATCAGCTCGAACTTCTCACCTGCTCTCGTTTCCACTTTCTCACAAGGATCCACGGAATGCGTCGTTGTTGACATATTTCCTAGCCCTTCCCTTTCCTTTCCCTTTCCCACCATCCGACTCGTTTCATGTTACCGATCCCCAAATTTTTCCCATGATTCTATGAAACTATTCCTTGAGTTTCTTAGTTCACATATTTGCCTTCCTTTTCCCACAATTATCTGTGGAGATCTCAACCTCCCTAATGTAGATTGGGCGAACACATCTGCCCCAATCAATTGTTCTCTTACTAACACTTTTCTTCAGTTCATGTGTGACTATCATCTCAACCAGCATGTGCTCTTTCCCACGCGAGGGCTTAATACTCTTGATTATGTATTTTGTACTCATAATTTGATCTCTGACTGTTTCCCTACCCACCCTTTTTCAACTAGTGATCATAGATCCATATCCTTCCGCATAACGAACTGTATTTTCGATTCATGCACTAACACTTCCTCTCTGTTTCCACATTGGAAAAAAGCAGATTGGAATTCTATCAATTCGGCCATTCTCTCTGTTGACTGGACTCTGCTATTCTCATCACTAACTCTTGATCAATCTGTCGATTGTCTCACTAAATTCCTTTCAACTCTAGTTTTCTATAACATTCCTCACTGTAAACCCAAGAAAACTCATCTCAAGTACCCATGCAAAATAAGGAAACTATTCAGTTACCTCCAAAGATGTAAACGATGCTCTACTAACTCAGCATTAACTTCCAAAGTATGCAAGAAACTTCACAGAGAACTATTGAGATTCGAATGTAAGCGCGAGGATTCCTTAAAAATGCCCAAGAACTACAGAAAGTTCTTCCGGGCAATCGCATCTAGAACTAAAACCTCCAACGATCTATCTTCTCTCATTGTCAACCACACTCCTGTGACTTCTGCTTCTGGTATGGCGAATGCATTCTCTAACTGTCTCTCCTGTTTCAAATCCCCTTCCTTGTCCTGATTCGTCTTTTGTTCTCAATTATGACTGCATTGTTACCGCTTTTGAAGTAAGTCAAGTAATCTCTCGGATGAGCCCCAAGGTCAATACTTCTCCTGACTCCCTTCCAAATATTTTCTTACGGAGTTGTAAAGATTCTTTGTCCGTTCCTCTATCGATCATATTTTCGAATTGTATGACTCTCGGTCAATATCCTTCTTCCTGGAAAGAAGGAATCGTCAAACCGATTCATAAAAAAGGAAAGAAATCTGATATGAATAATTTTCGGCCCATTACATTGGGATGTTCGATGTCTAAAGTATTTGAGAAGTTCATATTCAATGTTGTATATCACCATCTCGAAAGGAATGATTTACTTCATCCCTGTCAGAATGGCTTCCGCGTCAAACGCTCTACGGTATCTTCCTTGATTCACTCACATTCCATTTACTTGTCGTTACTTTCACTGAAAGTCCCTTTTCATATATGCCTGATTGACTATTCTAAGGCATTCGATAGAGTCGATCATAGATATCTACTTCACAAGTTGCATTGCATGGGCATTCAGTCTTCCCTTCTTTCTCTGATTGAGTCCTTTCTTTCAAACAGATCCTTTCGTGTTTTAGTTAATGATAGCCTATCTGCTTCTGAGTATTCCAGTATTGGAGTTCCTCAAGGCAGTTGCCTTGGTCCCCTCCTTTTCTCGGTATTTATCAATGACATTGTGGAACATATTCCAGAAGGTGTTCACTGCTTTTTGTATGCCGATGATGTAAAAGTTTTTTCTGCATCTCCTACCCTTCTTCAAGCAGCTCTTGATAATATTCATAGCTATTCTATTAATTGGGCTTTAACCATATCTATCACGAAATGTTTCACCCTAAGCTCTGGATTGAACAATACTCACAATCTATACTATATTGACAACACATTGCTGCCGTCAGTTGATATTGTTAAAGATTTGGGAATCTTGTTCTCCAATTCCCTGTCGTTCTCTGACCATGTGAAACAAGTTATATTGAAAGCGAACATGACTATGAACATTCTTTTTCGCAGCTTCAAGACCTCTTCTGTTCCTGTGTTTTTAAGAGCCTACAAAACTTATGTTCTTCCTTTGCTCGATTACGGTTGTGAGCTTTGGTCACCTACTGCCATAGGACTCATCAATGCAATTGAAAAAGTACAGAGACTGTTTTCCAGACGGATATTTGCCGGAGCCGGTTTTCCTTCCACTGACTATCTCTCTCGATTAAGTACTTTGTCACTCACTACCTTAGAATATAGGCGAAATGTTATGGATCTCTGTTTTGTTCATAAAATTGTGCATGGTAACACTTCGCTTGATTACACTAACCTTCTCAAAATACATCCTTCGCCTTACACCCATAGGAGCTCCCATTCTCTCAGGATTATTCTACCTTTCAAACTACCAAGTGGTCATTCTACTTGTGTATCAAGATGTATAGATACTTGGAATTCTCTACCATCTGAAATGGTATCTCTCACTTCTTCTGATGCCTTCAAGTCCTCAGTTTTGCTTCTACCACTCGAAATCATTGTTCCGAGCTCAAAGCTGCGTCTCTCCTAATTTTTTCCCTAATGCTCAATTTTACCTGTGAAATTATATTTCAGTTACATTGACTCATTTTTATATCCTTTTTTTTGTTGTTTATTTTTATCTCAGTCACAAACTAGAAGTACTGTGAAATTTTGCAATTTATTTTCTGTGAATTCAACCCGATTCTATTCTCACATGCTTGCCTTTTCGCAAATGCGATAACATCCTCTGTGTGTACATGTATACAAGGAATAAATGAATGAATGAAAGCTTCTTCAAGAGCAGCAGTGAAAAGACGCGGAGACAGACAGTCCCCTTGTCTAACTCCCCTGCCAATCTCTATCGGAACCTCCTTGCCATTGACCACTAGAGAGTTGAAGCTCTCTTTTCCCAACCGATACAGGCAGTTCACAAGTTTAGGATGGACCCTTTGGGCTTGAAGGGACTCGTACACCACTCTGGAGTGCACACTATCAAACGCTTTTTGAATGTCCAAAAACAATAAGCACAGCGGTAGCTGATACTCCTTGCAGTTGGAAATGATGAGATTTAGCGTGAAGATGCCATCGAGAGTTGAATACTGAGAACGAAAACCCATCTGGTTCGTGCTTCTTTCTGGGTCAAGAATTTGAGCCACTCTCCGGTTAAGAACCCCCGTGAAAGTTTTTTGAACTACCGGCAAAAGAGTGATAGGCCTATAGTTTTTTGTGAGAGTGGAATCTCCTCCTTTTGGCAGAAGTATGATGCGGCCATTCCCAAATCCTGATGGAATTTGTCCCTCCAGACATCTATTAAAGATGCTGGTTAGGGCAGGGGTGAGAATGTCCGCACCACAGCGAAGCATTTCCCCAGTGATTCCGTCCTTCCCTGGCGATTTACCAGAAGTGAGACACCGGATTCAAACGAACACCTCATCGTTTTGGATGGGCATCCACTCCTCCTCCGTGTACAACTCGGTATACCCATCACCACTATCACCCCGATAAAGTTCATTGTAAAAGTCCTGGAACACCCTCATGACCTGAGTCTGCTGACAAACAATTTGACCACCCGAATCCTTGATCCGAGTAATCAACTGCCTGGCCACACTCTGGGATTGGACCGCTTTTTTCCATCCCCGCCCTACCCGCACCGCCTCACCAACCGTCTTGTTGAATCGCTCCACTCTATCATCCCTCCAACTTTGCCGTAAGGCTCGGTTGGTCAGGACCGATTGCACTCGCGAGACTCCTATGCCAATTGTTTTTAGTCGGCGTCTTTCTTGTAAGAGTCTTTGGGTACGTTGAGAAAAACGCTGCGCTGTTGGAACAATCTCTCTCGCAATCTCAGCAGCGCGACTAATGGCATTTATTAGCGTGCCATAGGGAGGGTTGGAGCCAACCGCTTCCATCTCTCTCTAGTGCATAATGATAGAGTGGACGATTCATTTTGAAGTTTACACGACCAGTGAACTGGTTTGCCAGTGGATTGGCTGGGATTCTGACCACAGCTATAAGGAGCCTGTGATCAGAGACAAAATCAAAACAATTCGTAACACCGACATTGAGGACCTGAAGCCCTTTTGGGTAGATGAAAAAGTCGATTTCGTTACGAACCGTTCCATTCGGCCCCTCCCATGTGTATTTGCGCCCAGGTCGTTTTTTGAAGAAGGTATTACCAAGACTTAAACCATACGTGTCACAGAAATTAACCACCATTTGCCCCTTGGAATTTCTGGCCCCAACGCCATAGTTCCCCACGCTAGTCTCGGAACCCTGTCTTGAGCCGACCTTACTGTTAAAGTCACCCAAAATTACCCTGTGGACTTTTTTGAACAACCTAGACTGCGGCACTTCTTCTTCTTCTTAGCGTTGTCCCGCGCCGGCCGAGGTCGGAGTAGGGTCCGCTGTACGGCTTCTAGCTCTCCAGAAACATCTGTCCGTTGCGTCTTCCGAGTGGAGTCTTGCAAGGCGCAGGTCTTGGTTGAGCGTATCCATATATCTTGTCTTTGGTTTGCCTCGAGGGCGTTTGCCTGGAACTTCCATGTCAAGGGCGTGTCTTGCGATGTTGGTCGCGTCTCTTCGCATCACGTGTCCATACCACCTAACTCTCCCTTCTCGCATCTTGTCTTGTATTGGGGCAACGCCGAGTCTCCCTCTCACAATCGTGTTACGCACACAATCTAGGCGAGTCAGTCCTAGTGTCCAGCGTAACATTTTCATTTCATTCGTGTGGATAATGTTCTCGGTTATACGCGTTGTAGGCCAGGTCTCCGTCGAATAGAGAAGCACGGGACGGATTGCTGTTTTATACATCTTTCCGCGTATGCCAGCTGTGATAATCCTATCACAGAGGACACCTGCAGCTTCTCTCCATTTCATCCAAGCTGCATTTACTCTTTGGCGTGCCGCTGCATTTGTTGACGTGTCTGAGGAGATGACAGAACCAAGGTACTTGAATTCGGAGGTCTTCGGGAGCGGTTCACCGCTGATGTGAACAGTTCCCGTCGTTTGCACTCCGATTTCCTGGTACTCGGTCTTCTTGATGTTGAGGCGTAAGCCATGCCTACTAAGAGCGTCATTCCATTCTTGGGTGCGTTTCTCGATTTCGGCACGTGTAGGAGCAGCAAGGAGAATGTCGTCGGCGTATGCGATGGTTGACGGAGCCGGAGTCAGTAGAGGACGCGTGACGGTATCCATAACCAAAATGAAGAGAAGGGGAGACAAAGCACTCCCTTGGTGCACTCCAACGTTTACTGCGAATGGCTCTGTGATGCCGACCGGAGTTCTGACAGTACTCTTTGAATCATCGTACATCGCCATTGTCCATCGAATGTACTCTTCAGGAACCTGATGATCGCGCAATGCATATGAAATAAGATCATGGGGGACTCTGTCGAACGCCTTTTCCAAATCGAGGTAGGTCAGATGGAGAGGTGATCTTTTCTCTGCGTGCTTCTCGACGAGTAAACGGAGTGCAAATATTGCATCTGTTGTGCCTCTTCCGTTCACAAACCCGCATTGCTGAGCTGGAATATCGACGATATCTCGTATGCGTGAATCCAGTATCCTCTCAAATATCTTCATAGTGTGGTTGAGAAGGCGTATTGAAGAGCTTGAAGCCATGGTTTACAACAAGGGTATTCATGCGATCGGCCTGTTGAGTGGATGGTCAATCCAGCCTGGCATCGCGGAACGTGTTTGTCGGGAGTTCCTGCTTATCCTTGACCGTAGAAAAGCAGAAGATTAATCGAAAAGACGCCTCGACTCGTGTGGCCTGGACTAACCCCTCTCCGCCTGGCCAACTGGCGGATAGAACCACTGCCGGAAGTGGACTCGTCCAAAGGGGGCCCAATTTTAGCCTCACTCAGAACGTCGTGATTCCGGCAATCACGGTAGTAGGGCTGAGTGAGTTTACACCTTCACACCGACTTTGAGGTATTGGGGCTAGGGAAGGTATTGGGGCTAGGGAAGGTATTGGGGCTAGGGAAGGTATTGGGGCTAGGGAAGGTATTGGGGCTAGGGAAGGTATTGGGGCTAGGGAAGGTAACCTAGACTGCGGCACAGGTTGGACAAAAGCCGCCTCCAAGTCCATGAGGAACTCGTCAAACTCGACCTGCGGGCGAGACGAAGCGGGCGCGTAAACAGAAAACAGACGCAACAGAACGTGGCCCATCTTTAGGTCAAGGTAGGCTATGCGCGGGGAGACCGAAACGAAACGGACCACAGACAATGTACACGCGCTGTCCAGAATGAAACCCACGCCTGCTGTGCGACTATCAGTACGCCCCGTATGATAAAAGGTCCGACCTGTTCTCAGCGTCATGGTTCCCTCCTCCTTTCTCCGTACTTCTTGCACTGCCAATAAATCGATTGGCCTTCCGTCGAGTGCCTCCTCCAATTCGTCCAATCTTGCGTCGGTCGTTAACGACTGGAGGTTGAGCGAGGCAAGCAGTAGCGGTCGAAGTGTTAATCTTCTTCTTCTGTCGCTCATGATGGCGCTACGATCCCGGAGCGCCAAGTCTTCTCGGGAAAGGACTCTCACAGACGAGGGAAGAGACTGTGCAGGAGCAACCGCTTACGGAGGGAGACGAATAATAAAAGAGTTCACTTAATACCTGCGCACATTTGCGATAAATTATGGCGGGAACGTTATCATTTGGAACGAAATAGGAAGGCTTTAATTTTTTGAGATGAAAAAATACCTGTTGAGGCATAATCAAGCAGTTAGTTGTAGCGTGTTCAATTCTACGGGAAGATAGATTAGGTTGTACACCATTGTCACAAATGAAAACAGAGGAGAAGAAGTCAGCTAGGACCTTTGCCTTAGATGTGTCGGAGACCAGGAAAGTTCCGGATTGAGCTATGCAACCAATCTTCGTAAACTTTTTAAACTTAGAATTTATGACTTTATACAGCTTTTTGTTCGAGCTCAGAAGTAATTTCTCTTTCGAAATATTAAACTTTGTTATTTCTTTGCTCAATCTTTTACAAATCCTCACATACTCATCGAAAACAGGTTTACAATGAAGTTTTTCGAATAGTTCGTTTTTGTGTTTGAGCATATGGCGGATATGAGAGGGATAACTCTCGAACGGCAACTTACTTCTAACAATCGGAGTGTGAGCATTGACAAGAGGATGTATAGTAGCGAGAAAACGAGCACATAAATCGTCGATGACAATGAAATCATCAAAGAGAGATGTCCAAGAAATTTTAAATCTTTTATTAGCGACGAGAGATCGCATTTCGAATAGTTGAGACGCGGCTCCTGTAAATCATTCACAAAAAACAGGTCGATCGAGAATGAGACTATAGCGTGATCACAATTAGCAGTGAGTGGGGCCGATGTTCTACAATTAAGTATCGTTTCGGGTCTTCCAATTACTACGTCAAGTACATTATCATCATGCGTCGGAGTATTAACGAATTGATAGAAAGAAAAATCGTGAACGAGATCAACTAGAACTTTTTCTTGACCTGTAGCAGAAGTAGGGAATTCCCAATCAACCGATAAGTTGAGATCACCACACATAACAACGGTTTCTTTGACTGAAAACAGGTTCGATAGGACTTGGAATAGGAGTTCATCATGCTGTGTACTTGTGTTAGGTGGCCTATATACTAGAATCAAACGAATAGAATTATTTATTTCTGGTACATTGATTTCAATAGCGAGAATATCAGAAGTAAGTTTTTCTTTGAATTCTACAACAGAAATGGGTAAGAAATCCCTGCACAAAACAGCAACTCCTCCACCACGTTTGCTAGTTCTATCAGCGCGAAAAATCTGGTAGGGTAAGCCCGCAATCAACTCAGAATCGCCAATCAAATTATTCAACCAAGATTCACAAATGAGAGAAACATTGGGTTTAAATGCAGATAAATAAGTGTGCAATGCAGGTAATTTGTTTTTTAATGGAACGAGCATTAATCAATACGTATTTTAGGCTAGATATAAAATAAAAACTCAAAGAACTTGAAAAGCAACCTGGTTTTACTAGTTTGATGGGCTTTCATCCCTCTTACTCGCTCCGATATTCTTTTTTTCATAGCTTATCTCTGTATATCACCCAGCCTTCTTCCGGATGACTTTTCTTCAGGTTGGCCAGCTCGGCGCGCATCTTCCGCCATTCCTCTCGCTCAGAAGTAGTCATGCTCTTCCTGATGAAAATGCCGTTCCAGGCGGGAGTTGATCTCAGAGTTGAAGCGGCTTGCAGAGCCTTCAGCAAGTGACCACGAGTAGGGAGAAGGACTTTGAGAAGACGAGGACGATCAATAGGTTTTCCCATGCGGAAGATAGTTTGCGCGCGTACTTCGAGATTTAGTGCGGTCAGGACTGAAGCGAGTTTTTTTTCGTCATGTTCCATTCTCATAAATGGGTTTGGGTCCGAAGATTCAGGTAAGCCAACGATTACGATTGATCTGAGCCGATTGTGCTTTTCAATCTCTGATTCAGAGGGATGAAGAGCTTGAGAGTGGTCCGGGATGGGCTTGAGAGGGGAGCATTTACAAGTTGAGTTAGCCGAAGAAATAGTAGTTGATAAGTAGATTAAGAGCCGAGAAATCGAGTCCCAAAACCCTTTGGGAACGCCTGGCGGTGGGTCACTGTTGGCGAAGGAGAGCGTCTCAGTGACAATAGTAGAGATGCCTATCGTGTTTGGACTCGACGGGGAAGTATTAGGAGTTGGGTTTGCAGGAAGCAAACGTTTATGTGCTCAGAGGCCGTATGCATGGAAAACAGATTATAATAATCTGGATAATTCTAATCCAAGGAATACAAAATCCAAAAAAGTTAAACAATTTAGGATCATGAAAATCGGTATGCATGGATGTCAGATTTCTTAAACTTGGATTATTGTCAAAAAGGACGCAGCGTAAGCACTAAAATGCCTCAAAATGCACTCTAAAAACTATAATTTTCGAAAACTAAATGCACTCTAAACACTATAATTGACGAATATTAGTATTGTTATATAATTACGACAGTTTTTCCAATTAATTTCGTTGTTTTTGTTGTTGTTAAAGCCGAGTTGAATGTTGAATGTAAAATTTGATGGAATTTGTAGATAAAAAATTAATATGAACCTTTTCAACCTGTTTTAAATCAATCTGTTAGATGAAAGGTGATTTTTAGTAATCGTTGTACTCTATTTGGGACTTCTGCACTTTAGCCCCCTCTCCCCCCCCTCCCAGAGGTTCCATGGGTCAGTTCAATTGGGTCATGTTCTTGATACGGCCTCGTTAGCGTAAACTTTTACTAAGCCTAAGCGCTTTCTGATGTAATAATAAATATACAATAAATACTTTCATTAAATCATAGCAAATTAGAAAAAATTTCCGTTCCGTTTTACTTTCACTACACACTTCAAAAAGAGCAACATGAACGGAATGGGTCAAATTGAGCCGAGAATCCTTTTGGATTACTCACTAACCCACCTCCGGAGTAGGGTTACGAATTTTGCGGATTATCTCTAATCCAAATGTATTATAGCTTCCATGCATACCGGATTATTGAAATGTATTTGGATAACTGATAATCCAAGCTCATAATCCTTTTGGATTGTTCCATGCATACGGCCTCTTGTGACTGGCATGGAGAGAGGAAATCGCTAGTTGACTGATCAAGACGTGAAAAACACGCAGATTATGGGCATACCCTGCGTCTTGTCTTGCAGACATTGGCATCATGCTTTTTTAAATTATTTTTTTGATACTGTCTCTTAAGCCTAAGCCGTACGGCCTCGTTAGCGAAATCTTTTACCAAGCCTGTGCGTTTTTATTGTGAAAATAGTTTTTTTAATCTAATTTTTTTTGAGAACCGGAGTCCCTGATTCTCAAAATGATCACCTATGAAGAAAGTTTTCGAAACCGTAGCGTTTAGAGCCAATTGTTAGTCTAGTATTCTAATGTCTGCTAGACAAGACGCAGGGGTTAGACATCAGGGAATAAGATCCAAACATTGTTTTTCCACCGAAGAAACATTTCTCCATAAGAAAAATTTTTTCTTTCCTAAATTAGTTTTCACCTAATCAGTTTCTGTACATAGACGTTGTTGTCTGGACTTGGTAAATTGGAGTGATAATCTCTTTTTTCAATTTTCCGGCGACGAGCACGACTCGGAACAACGTCTAAGTACAGAAACTGATTAGGTGAGAACTAATTTAGGAAAGAAAAAATTTCTCTTATGGAGAAATGTTTCTTCGGTGGAAAAACACAGTTGGGTCATACTTCTCACTTATTTACATTTACAAAAAAAAATGTCATATTAAAAATATGATTTTTACATTAAAGAAAATATTTTTACATGAAAAACGCTTAAGCTTAGGAAAAAGTTTACGTTAACGAGGCCGTTCGGCTTAGCTAGCGAGGCCGTTTCAAGAAAATGACCCAATTGAATCTCTTGTAGGGGGGCCACTAAAGTGAAAAAGTTCCAAAAATCTTTTTTTAAACAACAAATAGACCATTATAATTAATTCAAATTGACTGGTATCGAGACAAATTATTCGTTCAATGTACAAGCGCAGTAATAAACAACGAAGTGATGATGACAAACATAAAGTAAAGAAAATTAGTCATAAAATCAACCTAAAAGCAGCACAAAAAAAGAGAAAATGCGTTAAACTATTCACATAATTCAGCTATCCGTCTTCCATTTTCAAGGGTATGACATTGCTCGAAAATAAAGCGTGATCGGGTCTCATCCTCTTACGGAAATTCTCACGGCATAAGCAATACAAAGGAAAATTAAAAATAAATATAAATAAAATCTCGAAATCAGAAAAAAAAACATTTTCAAATTCCCGCCCGAAGTTTTCTCGGTAAATATTTTCCACGGTTCGTGCATACCATTTATCATTTTCCTCGAAAACACATTTCCCTCGGTAAATGTTTTCCCTGAAAACAGTTTTCAAGTTAAACGTTTGCCGCGTGTACGTGCATACGGCCTATGATCTTGTCTCGTGTGTATCAAATTGTATTTGTTCTTAACCGTAGTTTATAAGTTGACTGGCTTGGAAAATAATGTATGAAGCTGTTTACTGACCAAATGTTTTCATGAATTCAATGACTCCAACTGTTTCAATTAATTCATTGATTTAACTTTTTTTTCTAGTCCAATCCTCTCAGAATGGTTATTATTCGCCCATTTCAGATAGCTTTACTCCAAAAACAAGTATTTTAGTAGAAATGAATTTTCAGTTCGTCGGCGAAATGTAGCGTGCTTATTATGAAAAAGAGCAAAACCATTTTCAACTTTTTTTGTCTTTTTCTACTATGAAGCTCCATTTAAGTCCCCTTTGAGCTCCATTTAAGTCCCCTTTAAGCTCTATTTAAGTCCCCTTTAAGCTCCATTTAAGTCCCCGTTAAGCTCCATTTAAGTCCCCTTTAAGCTCCATTTAAGTCCCCTGGATCTAAAATTACATTTGTTTACCGTTTTGTTTTCATACCTTTTTGGAACTATTTTGTTATGCGGATCGTTTATTTCTCATTGAAAAATTCCATTTATTTCAGCTACACAATCCTCTTTTCTCTCAAAATGTAATTTGCTTTTGTCTTAAATACCTACATGCTTGGAATAAAGAACGAATGAATGAATGATGCATATGTTATAAATGTGCGTCAGGGGAGACACAGAGATGAGGCATAAGTTGCCTAAGAACAACAAGCGGTAAGAAAATTTCTAAATCCGAAAGAGGAGGGAAAGGCCTATCAGGGAAAGAAGGAGTAACTGTGTCAGCCGTTATGAAAGATGAGGCAAATTCACTTGCAAGCATATCACACTTTTCAATTGTATGTATCCGTTACCATAGTACCAGTAATATCGCTAAAAAATCTCGGTGGTCTTGGCTTCGGTTTAGTGAGAGATGAAATATGTCTATAAAGATCACGAGATCGCTTCAATTTAGTTTTTTTCGGAATACTGTTTCCATCTACGCATCTTATGAAGAAGTTTCACACTTGCCTTTTTATAAAGAGCCAGCGATGCTGGTTTATCTATCTTATTGAACAATCTATTTCTATAAGCATCAATTTCATGATATGCAGAGGATAAGAACAATGAAAATCTCGTGTGGTGCGTAAAGGAACGAAACGAGATATAGCACTGGTAAAAAATAGTTGTAAAACAGGAGTATAAATCATCACAAGAGGTAAAACTATCGAACTCGTATTCCCAGTTGATGGTGCTGAAAAATTGATTTATGAGGTCGTAGTTTGCTCTTGAATAATCACGAATGGATGTAGAGATTGGTGACGAAGCGGATGTAGCTATATGGAAAGAAATGCCACTATGGTCACATGAGTGGTCACATGGGGAATGCATGAATTATTTTCCCATTTGTGAACATTTCTGGTGAAGAACTAAAAATCCAGTCTAAACAGCGATCAGCACGAGTTGGCTCACCACATAGAAACACTAAATCAAAAGCGGAAATAATTTCATGAGTCTTCTTGTGATTAAATGAGTTGTCGATCACTAAGGCATCACAGTTCATATCACCTATCACAAGCAGTGGATAATCATTGGAAAAAAATATATCCGAGAGGTAGTCACAGAAAGATTCTGTTTGAGCAGTGCTGTAATGGGGAGGGCGATAGAAAAGAACTAGACGAACTATTGAGTTGGTGACTAGGAGATCAATAAATAATATCTCGTTCAGATGAAAAGATATGCTAGATTCAATGAACGAAAGGTGATCACGAATAATTAAGGCAACACCACCTCCTCTACTATTACGATCACAACGAACTATTACATATGGTAAGATGCCTATTATTTCATGATCGGGAATACTTTTCTTCAACCAAGTTTCCGATAGCAAGACTATATCAGGTTTTTCATTCTTTAACTACATTCGAAAAACAGAAAGTTTATTGCATGGAGAACGAATATTATAATACGATACTTTCAAGAAAAGATCAGTGGAGGGAAAATTACGAGTACGGACAGAACTAGGATTAGAATATATAGAACGGTGTGATGAAACAGGACCTGGACATTTCGCTAGTTTGACGGCAAGGCTGTGTGGACTGTCGGAGGAATAGATTGCCGATGAACGGTGACTTCTGACGAGCGGAGGACTTGGACGTTTCTTGCTGATGACCCAGTCGACATCGTTGATCTCACGGTGATTTTCTGACTTCTTTGGAACGTTCGTTGATGGGAATAGGGTCGATTGGTATATGATTGACGAAGAACGTCGACCTCGCGACGGGGCATAAGTCGGCCATTGTATATAACGACATCTTGACCCGCAGCTACTAGCTTTCTTTTCTCCTGACGAAGTTGATATTCCTGTTCACGTTGGAACTTCGTTAAGCTCGGGCGAACGAATATATTCCTCAAGAGAGAATTCTGGCGGAGAGAGCTTGATTTAGCGAGAAACTGTCTCTGATGCGTTTTAGTCGGGAAGGTGAGCTTGAGAACACGTGCATCGTTTGAATCATTCTCCTTGATTCCCATGCGGTAGTGAGCGACTCCTGCGACCGGTAGATCAAAAGCGTCGAGTAGAGTATGACTGATGCCTGAATCGTGGGCTATTTGAGCTGAAGCTGAAGCTTTCTTGTCGGCGATCTCTGGTGCGCGTTCTATTACGACTGATCGTAGCCTTTTTTTCTTCCTCCATTTCATTCTTCACAGTTTCAATGACATTTCAGTTGTTTATAAATTCCGAAATCATCTGCTTCATTACTAAAGAACATGTCTTCAGCAAAAGAAGTATGTGATTCGGAATGTTGGGATCCGTCGCCTCCTCTTCTTTGATGATACATTCATCGAGAGAATTGAGAAGAGCTTCGCTAGCTAGAGACATTGGTCTATGAGACGGTTGATAAGGTATACTGACAAATCAATATGGGAGCGATGAGTAAGCGTACCACTCTCTTCAAGAGCAGAGAGAACCAATGAAGAGCAGAGAGAACCAATATTTTCATGTGAATTCGCTGCAACCGTGCTCCACTGACTTGTTCCACTGCTTGCTGCTCTTCCGTGTTGAAGAGTCTGTGAGGCCGATAGGGTCGTGCTGTTCCAGCTCGTCATCTTTCTCCAATTTTCTGCCAATTCACTTACTCGTTTAGGCCACAAGGCACTCAAGTAGCTTAGAGCAGTGCACTCTCGAGCGTGCACCACAACACCAAAATGCTCAATCTAGTACGTTCACGTGTTGTTTATTATACTCTTGAGTTGTTCAAATTATTGAACAGTAATAAGTGTACAAATTATTGTACAAACGCAATGTCCACTCGAAGTTATTCGACTGGTTCGGCCCCGTGTTCTTTAGTTCATTCAATTCAATTCTTTATTCCGCTTGAAACAAAACATAATGTTAAGTGACGAAACAGATGACACTGTCACAAAAAAAGTGAATTCAGTGAAGGTTAGTTCCCTTGTTTCCCTTGTTTGGGGACCTCTCGTTGTACTGTGCAACGGACACGACTTTCCAGTTTTATTAAAAACAAACACTTCAATACACGCAGTCACTCAAATATCGCTCAACTGGAATCCACTCACTCGGTTACAACCAAAACAATAATCCCTCTGACTTTTTTTCGGCTGGCCAGGCCGAATCGTTTCCTAGTGCGCCAGAGGTTCTAAACCTCATGAATGAGAATTTGAGAAAAACATAGTACTATAACTAATGATCATCAACAAGAAACATAATCACAACAACACAGGAAAACATCAATGATTAGGAGAAGGGAATAATGAAGGCAATATCCACTCTGCTGCTTTTACGTTAGATTTACTTCAACTCTTTACCTCAGACAATGAAGATCTCAATTTCATTTACAATTTTTAATTCTTGTTTCTGACCCCTACTTTCTCTCCATCTCTCTCTCTCTCTCTCTCTCTCTCTCTCTCTCTCTTTCTCTTTCTCTTTCTCTTTCTCTCTCTCCTTCACTCTCTCTTTTTCTTTCTCTTTCTCTTTCTTTCTCTCTCTTTAGCTTTCTCTCTCTTATCTTTCTCTATATATTTCTTTTTCTGTCTTTCTCACTCTCTATTTCTCTCTCTCTCTCTCTCTTTCTGTTTCTTCCTCTTTGTTTCTTCTCTCTTACTCTTTTTATTTGTTCCGTCTCTTCCTGTTTTTCTTCTTTTACTATTCTTCTTCTCCTAACTAGCGTTCATTCCGCCACCGGGCATGGTCCGCTTTATAAACTGCACCACGCCTTTTCACCCGATCAGCTGCGTTTCAGTCTTCAGCCCGGTCGTCATCATGCCTACTTCGATGCAGTCCCGCCACCTAGTTTTTGGTCTGCCTCTGGGTCTTTGCCCTCTACTTCGAGACTCCAGGACGATTGAGAAATGGAATGAGGACTTAATCTCATCACGTGCCCGTACCATCTCAGCCTTGATTCTCGGATCTTGTCGCATATAGGGTGATGCCTAGACGTTCTCGGATGGCTTCATTTCACACCTTTTCTAGACGAGTTAGTCCGAGGCTCCATCTCAGCATTTTCATTTCCATAACATGCAGCATCTGTAGAGTCTTTGCTGTACATGGAGCACATTCCATGCCGTACAACGTGACTGGTCTGACAACTGATCGGTAATTTTTACTTTTCAGTCTGTCAGACATTCGCTTGTCGCATAGTACACCTGCTGATTCTCTCCAATTGAGCCAGGCCGCATTGACTCTTGCATCAAATGTAGCCTCGGGATCTAGGTCTGAGGTGATGTAGGATCCAAGGAACTTGAAGCCATCCGTTTTGCAGAGTTCGGTGCTCTTGACTTCGATGGTATTCGAGTTAATCTTTCCCAATTCCAAGTACTCGGTCTTTTGAAGGTTTATTCGTAGACCATAGTCATTGAAACGTTCGTTCCACTCTCCTAGCTGTCTCTCCAAGTCCTCTGATGCATTTGAACATAACACAACTTTGTCAGCATACAGTAGAGTTCTCGGGGGACTTGTTCTCGGGGGGAGATCTCTGGTGATCGTGTCCATTATCAGTTTTAAGAGAAGAGGGGAAAGCGCTGAATCTTTAATGACTCCGAAGTACCCGCTGGACTTCTTATGGCGCTTCTAGGATCATCATATTTGACTCCATCTTATGTACTCTTCTGTGACTAGGTGGTCTCGGAGAGAGAACCCTATCAGCTCATGAGGCACACGGTCGAAAGCTTTCTCCAAGTCAAGGGAAGCGCGAAGGACTAATTTCGCCATTTCTCTAGATAGAGACAAATGGCTAAAATAGCATCCGTTGTTCCACTTCCTTTGACGAAGCCACACTGATTGAAGGTTGTGCTCAAGATTTTGCGCAGCCGTGCTTCGATAATCTTCTCCAAGATCATTGTGGTATGAGGAATGATTCTTATCGGCCGGTAGTTGGCGCATATTGTGACATCTTCTGTAGATGGGTACTGTAGATGATGTGAGGTTCCAGAGGCGGCGAGATCATCTGGCCCACATGCCTTTCCATGCTTCATTTTCTGAAGGGCTTCTCTTAAATCAATCTATAAGATGGTGGAAACTGGTCCTTCGACAGGAAGGTACAGTGGGTTGGGGGTGGGTCGAACTCAATGTTTTTCCTCAAAGTAGAGTTTGTGCTGAGTTAAACGCATTGGATGAAGAATCCAGTAGACGATACACTTTCAATCTGTGTCTTGCCTTGTGAGATGCGTTATTATGTTGAAGAAAAAAGACGGATCGGACGTTTCGCTTTATCAAAGCATCATCAGCGAATGTTCGTCACCTTAAGACAATATGGATAGCACAGAGAAACACAATATGAAGAAGGAATGAACACCATGAAAAATAAAGAATAAGAATATATTTACAAACCAATAGAAGTTGACGACGGGGAAGAAGGGGAAGAAATCCTCTGGGAAGAGCAGAGGTTACACTAAAAAGATAACATCGTGTTATTGAGAGAAGTAAACATAAGAGGCCGTATGCATGGAAAACAGATTAGAACAATCTGGATTAGTCAAATCCAAGCATTAGAAAATCCAAAAAAGTTGAAAAATTTAGGATTAGGAAAATCGGTATGCATGGATGTCAGATTTCTTAAACTTGGATTATTGTCAAAAAGGACGCGGAAAGACAAGCGGAAGCACTAAAATGCATCAAAATGCACTCTAAAAACTGTAATTGTCGATAACTAAATGCACTCTAAACACTATAATTGTCGAATGTTAGTATTGTTATATAATTACAACATTTTTTTCAATTAATTTCGTTGTTTTTGTTGTTGTTATGTTTTCATTGTTTGTTTGTTTAAAGCCGATTGAATGTTGAATGTAAAATTTGATGGAATTGGTATATAAAATATTAATATGAACATTTTCAACCTGTTTTAAATCAATCTGTTAGATGAAAGGTGATTTTTAGTAATCGTTGTACTCTATTTGGGACTTCTGCACTTTAGCCCCCTCCCCCCCCCTCCCAGAGGTTCCATGGGTCAGTTCAATTGGATCATGTTCTTGATACGGCCTCGTTAGCGTAAACTTTTACTAAGCCTAAGCGCTTTCTGATGTAAAAATAACTTTTTTAATGTGAAAATAACTTTTGAAAATGTAAATGAGTCAGTAGTATGACCCATGGAACCTCTGGGAGGTGGGCCTAAAGTGCAGAAGTGCCCTTTATTTGTATGCGCTATACGTTTCTCTGTAATTAATACATGTTACCATGAAATAAACATAAAAGAAGCACTAAACAAGAGAACATGCAAAAAAAATATGTAAAATTCCATTCCGTTTTACTTTCAATACACATTTCAAAAAAAGCAACATGAACGGAATGGGTCAAATTGAGCCTCAAATCCTTTCGGATTGCTCGCTAACCCACCTCCGGAGTAGGGTTACGAATTTTGTCGGATTATCTCAAATCCTAATCCATTATAGCTTCCATGCATACCGGATTAGTGAAATGTACTTGGATAACTTCTAATACAAGCTCTTAATCCATTTGGATTGCTCCATGCATACGGCCTAAGAAGAAAAGATTAAATGAACAAAAGAAATTGAGATGGATTCTCTAAAACGAGCGTGAGGATTATGAAATAGGCAAGAGAGCGAGATGGGAAAGCTCTTCTGCCAGTTCGGTTTTTTTAATTGAAGTCAGGCTTGTGAGTGTCTATTAGTATCGCTTCTACAATTCTTCGGCGAACAACATTCTTATCAACATGTAAAATAGAGCCAGATAGGACAACATCGGTTGTGGGATGAGCAGAGAGAATATGTTGGGCAAAGGCGTTGGTGGAGTAGGATGGCGCCTTTGGGTTCTTTGCCGCACGTATGTGCTCTGTTGCTCTAGTGTGAACTGGGCGGCCTGTGTGGCCTATGTAGAACAAACCGCATGAACATGTGATTTTGTATACAGCACCAGAAGTGTTGCAGATGCCTACTTTTGCGGAGGGGCAAAATATACAGACTTTGGGATTGCAACAAGTTCTATCATGGTTACGATTCCTACAGAGAATAGACTGGAGGGAGGGAGATGGTTTCTCTATTACATCAACATTAATCAAATCAACATCATAAACAGCTTTTCGAACATCTCTAGTGAACTCATCGGAAATGGAAGGAATCGAAAGTATAGCTCTGTTGTTCCGAACTGCAGGAACTTGTTTCCTCCTGCCGGTTGGCTTTTTGGAAAGTTCGTATCCGTTTTGGTTGAGAATGGTCTTTGCCTTAGCCTTAGAGGCAAGACGGAATTCAACAGAGCTAACCGTTGAGGCTGTGAATAGAGTGTTTGTGATGATGGCACGTTTGACGTGAATAGGATGATTAGAATTATTGTGAAGAAGGATGTTCTTGTTAGAAGTCTTTCTATACCATTTTGTTAGAATACGATCTCCAGATGAAGTTAATTCAATGTTTAGAAAAGGCATAGAGTTGTTACAAGATGTTTCCCTAGTCAAATGTATCAGGCTCGCCTGAGTATCTAAGTAAGCGAATAAAGTGTCTATAGCTTCTTGGTTTGTACTTATCACAATATAATCATCGATGTAACGTTTTAGAAGAACGATATCACGTAGAGGAGCTCCATGTTCGAGTTTGTGCTTGTAGGAAACCGCGAGTAGAGGAGCTAGGCGGTTTCCCATTGCTAGGCCTCTATTTTGTGAGTAAATGGTTCCAGCAAAAGAGAAATGATTACAAGATAAGCACAGCAGAAGTAGAGTTTGAACTTCATTGACACTTAGTCCTAATAGATTGAAAGATTCCCTATTGGTGAGTATGATATTGATAACCGCAGCAAGTGCATCTTTGTTAGAAACATTAGTATAAAGAGACTCAACATCGAAGCTTCCATAAATTATGTTATTCAAGTCTATCAGAAGTTGGCTAGTGTTGAACAAATGAGTGGGAATACAATTAAATACTGGGTTAAGAATATGACACAGCAACCAAGAGATTCTATCTGTGGGGCCTCCACAGCCAGAAATAATAGGTCTGATTTTAAACTGTTCTATATCGGTACCGGCAGAGGAGAGATCAAATTTGTGTGTTTTTATGAGAGTATATATAATAGGAATACGAGGATGATGATCTATGAGACGTTTCGTGAGATTATTGGAAAAATTTGAGTGGCTAGTTATGGATTGAAAGTTGGTTAGTAATGCTTTAAAAGCTTGAATAAAAGCTGCTCTATTTGAGGGAGTATAAAGAGAAAGATCAGATAAGTGCAACTCTGTTAGTTTCTTGTCAACATCTGCGCTCATGACAACAAATTCCCCTCCTTTGTCACTTCTAGTGACACGAATATTATTGTTTTGAACAAGCTCTCTGAGAGATTTCAAAGCATTACACTCCACGAGTGATAAGTTACGAGAAAGTCTTGTTAGTCTATGACGAATAATAATATCGCGAATTTTCGAAGCTAATGTGAGTACAGTTCTGTCAGACAGAGGGTTTTTGGGAGGGAAGGCGGTGAACATGCGGGGGAAGGGGCAGGATGAGACCAATTTGTGAGTTGTAGTATCAGTGGCTTGAGAAGGGTTAAGTGAGAAAAGAGCTTGCCATCTCAAGGTTTGGCACAATTTGGCACACACTCATTGCTCTCCCTTACTTGCCAGAGTGCGGTGACTCGGTACTCTGTCTCTCTTGCAATTTACTCATTTCGTGTTTTCTTCTTTGGTTGCTGTCTTAATACTCTCATTTTGGATAAGGGGGATTCTTGCCTCATTTCAGAGGACGATCCTTGTCCAGTGTGAGGCTTCTGTCGTTTACTAAAGGACGGGAGTGACAATAGCAACTATTGAAACGAACGCTTTAAACAACTAAATTTGCAGTAAGGAGAGTATTGTACAATCAAAGCAGAGTCAGTGTTTTATCTTTTCTGTCTCTTTTATCTTTTCTGTCTCTCATTCCGAGACACTCTCTAATTCATACTCTGCGTCTCATTCTAATACATCGAGTTTGATCAGAAACTCAACTCTCGCGCGAGGCCTTTTGCTGTGCTCTACGCAAGCTCTCGCTCGCTTGCTCGATTTACAACATTCTATCAACTACTCTCTCTTCAATACGCACTGTCTATTCTTTGTAGCATGTCTACCTCTGTAGATCTTTCCGGAGAAAGTCTCATCATTATGAATAGACTTACTTCTATGATTGAAAAAATGCAGGAGGCAAATCTCAATGCTATCAGTTCATTAAGAGAAGTTGTCAATCAGCAAGCAACGATCTCGAACAATCTGATAGCTACAGTCTCGAGCCTTGTTTCTTCGGTGAACAAACTGATGTCTGCTCACTCAAACCATCCCATTCCCGTCTCCAGTTCGTCTTTAGGCCCTATGTCATACGCTGCAGTCGCTTCCGCAGTCACTCGTTCTCTTGCGAGTGACAGTGAAGCACAAGAGAAAGCTACTCGAGCAGTTCTCATCAACATCAGCGAAGGTGACTCCGAACAGATAACCGCAGCCGAAGACGACACTCTTCTCGCATCCATAATCAAGTTAGCTACTGATCCTCACCTTCGGCTTCTTGTGAATTCCGATGGGAAACTCAACAAAAATCTAGTCACTATACATAGACATTCGGGTCGTAGCTACGTTGCCGATAGAGTGAACTCTCGACCTAGACCGGCTAAAGTTCAGTTTGTAGACAAAAAGACCCGTGACTCGTTTTTACTTCATACGCGTAGCTCTAGATGCGTTCCTAGGTGTAGCAATAACGTTCACGCATACGCGCGTCCAGATTACATGAAGCATCAGCTTCGGTTCGACGCTGAACTTCGCAGAGAATGCGGACGGAGAAATGAATTAGAAGGTAAGCTATTACACATCGTGAGAGATATCGGAAACGGGCCGGAAGTGTTTCAACTTCGTAACCCTCGTGAGCTGAATAGGAGACTCAGTAACGCGCAAATTACGATGGCTGAGACTGCTCCTACTAACTCTAATTATGAATCTCTTCCTGAAACAAATGCTCAGATCCCATTACCCTCTCCTCTTCCCATTCCGAAGCGTGGTCGTGGTCGTGGAAGGAGCGTTGCAGTTGGCAGAGCTCGCGGAGTCGGCAGAGCCTCTACGAGAAAAACTCGCAATCAAACAAGCACTCAGGAATCAATCGTGAGCGTAGGAGACGTAGCACAAGTCGACAGAGGTATTGAAGAATTTCCTCTCTTGACGGGAGGACAGCGAGTTTTATCTCAGACTTCTCCATAGGTAGTTCCCTTTCGTGAAACAAAATATTCTTCTAATTCAATACCTCAACGATCTTTGAAATGCTTCTTAAGTAATATTCGAAGCATTAACAGCTTAGCGAAAATCGCGGAAGTTTTTGATTTGATTGAACTGGAAAATGTAGATGTTTGCTTTTTAACAGAAAGCTGGCTAAATGACAACACGCCTGATTCTTTTTTTCAAAACTCCAAGTATTCGATTATTCGTCTCGACAGAAGAAGTAATCAGCGTGATGGCGGGTTATTAGTCATCTATCGAAACTCATTGGGAATTTCCCGTGTAGAACTCGATATTTCTATAGATGACGGCATAGAACTATTAGCTCTTGATATATTCAATGGGAAGTCTAGAATGGTTAGATGCTTTCTTGTGTATCGGTCTCCTTCTCTATCTCTTTCCACTTTCGAGTCGCTGATCTCAATCATCAGTTGTCATTTAATGCCCAGTCACAATATTGTTCTTGGTGACTTAAATGCGCCCGACATTGACTGGGATCATATTTATTTGTCTAGGGCCCCACTCGGAAAACTACTGTCTAATTTTGTTTCAACGTATCTACTCAACCAGATGGTCTTTTTTCCTACAAGACATGACGGTAATCACGATGCTTCTCTTCTCGATGTAATACTGACTGACAGAACCTCTTCCATCACTGATGTATCAGAGCATCCACCATTGTTGAATTCTGATCACGTTACTATATCATTCAGAATAAACTCATTACTAAGTGTACCTGTTGATAGAGGGTCTTGTGGTAATCGGGATTCAGATGTCTACATAGATTTTCGTAATGGTGACTACGAGTCCATGAACATCTTCCTAGCAAACATTCCCTGGCGGAATTGTTTTGATTCTTTTTCTGATATACAGAACAAGTACAGTTTTCTTCTGTCAACGATTCATGATGCCATATATCTCTTCTGTCCCACCAAACCTTGTCGCTCTAGGACCAATTACCGTCCTTCCAAGGCCATGGCGAAACTTCTAAAACAAAAGAAACTTCTTTGGCGCTCAAGACAATCGAATTTTAATTTTCGTTCAGAGTATAAAGAAGTGAAGAAGTCCATATTGAAGGAGAAATCAGACTATTTGAGAAGCCGAGAACTTGAAGCATTGCAAGTACCTAATGGGATACACCATTGGATTAGGACTATTTTGAAGCCTCATTCCGACATTCCCGTGATCAAAAAAGACTGTCAGTTCATTTTCGATTCTAAAGAGAAAGCTACAGTTTTTGCCGAAGAGTTTGCTATGAATTACTCTAGTAGGGATCCCATTGTATGCTCTATGCCTAGCACTTCGTTAGTCTCTGATGTCGATTTCTCTCCTCATCTTCTGTTCAATGTTCTACAGAAGCTTCCTAATAAATTTTCCGTCTATTCTGAAAATATCAACCATTTCTTAGTCAAAAATTGCGCCTTATCTCTTGCGCTACCTCTTTCTATGCTCTTCTCCTATTCCCTGCTTACTAGCGAAATTCCTATTGAATGGAAACGCGGTGAAGTGGTTCCTGTTTACAAAAGATCGGGTGACAAATCTCAAGCCGCGAATTATCGACCCATAACTATAACCTCTGTGTTCTGCCGCATCTTCGAAGGAATCTTATGTAACCATCTAAAGAATGGTTTTCGCAACATTCTCTGTAAGTCTCAGTATGGATTTATCTCTAGACGTAGCTGCGAGCTCCAACTACTTAAAACCATTTGTGAGTGGGAAGTCGACTTGAGAAACAAAAAGGATGTCGACGTAGTTTACTTCGATTTTTCGCGTGCTTTTGATAAGGTCCCTCATGGTAAACTAATAACCAAACTGGAAAGACTCAATTTTCCGATAGACATTGTGAGATGGATAGCAAACTTCCTGACGAATCGGACCAATAAAGTGCGCGTAGACGGGGAATACTCCGATTCATTCCCTGTGCTAAGCGGCGTTCCGCAAGGTACAGTCATCGGACCTCTTCTATTTCTGTTTTTTATTAAATTCATCGAAATTTGCATCCTGATGTCAAATTCTCTCTTTATGCAGATGACCTCAAAGTATATAGTTCGAACGCTCAATCTCTCCAGCAATGTGTAGTCAATATACATAACTGGTCTATAGAATGGTCTCTTCCACTTGCCAAGCATAAAATTAACGTACTACACCTTGGCCGAAACAATGTGAACTCTCTTTACTTTATCGGTGATGAGGTTCTTAGTTCCAAAAGTGTAATAAGAGATCTTGGTGTGTTAATCGATTCAACCCTGAAATTTGACCGGCATATAGAGATGATAAGAGCTAGAGCTTTGAGCAAGATTTCTCAGATTTTTAAAGTCTTTAGATTCCTCGATTTTGAAGGCTACAAACGCGTCTATCTGTCTTACATCCGACCCCTTTTAGAATACGCCACTGTAGTATTCTCACCTAAATCGTGTAGCGAGCTAGCTAGAAGACTAGAATACCCTCAAAGAATTTTTTCGAAAAAGGTACTGAGGCGATGCTTAATACCTTCTAGCAATTACCCTGACAGATTGAATAAGTTTGCTATCGAGCCTTTAATAACAAGGCGCGCTAAATACGATCTATTATTTCTGTTCAGGCTACTTTATGGAACTTTAGAGTGCCAGGTCTGCAGATCTCATGTGAAATACAGGGCGAACAGTGATCTGAGAACTTCATCTAGAACAAATCCTCTTCGATTGCCGCAAGAAAGAAATTATCACAACGGCAACTTCTTTTTTACTCGAGCCATTACCCTCTGGAACAAACTCTGCGATCGGTTCCCCGACGTCGTTACGACCGAAGAATTCATTAATATTGTTGAGAATTGTTCTTTAGTCCCGTTCATGACTTTACCTGGATATCTACTCTAGGATACTTTGATTTTCTTTGATACCCACTAGATTGTGTTTTTCTTCTTCTTTCTATTCCTAGTCAGAGCCTGTTGTGTCCCCTTTTTTAATTTTAATCTTAATTTTTTTTTCTTGTTTTTTTTTGTTGTTTAATGTCTACCTTATAAGTGTATGCGACAACAAGCATACCTTTGGCGAATAAAGTGAATTGAATTGAATTGTTGTAAAGAGACTTGCATAGAAAATTCAATGTTACGAGGAAAAGCTATACTGGGAACAAATGAAGGTCCATAATTGAGAACCGAAGTTGAATGCTCCGGAAGATCAACACCATCAACGATGACATAAAGGAAGTTATTCCTTCGACTGTGCAATATTCGATATATGCCGACGACGTGAAACTGTTTACTGAAGTACCACTTTTCTCTTCCGATCTCCAAATAGCCATTGATAACATCTCTAACTGGTGTCAACATTCCAATCTTGAGCTATCTGCTAAAAAATGCGTTGTTTCACACTTCGGTTCCAATGCCATGAGGAATTACTATCTTAACGGAGTGGTCATGAATAAATCTTCTGAAGTAAATGATTTAGGCGTTGTGTTCTCTGATAATCTTTCCTCCAATAAACAAGTCGAGATTGTCTGTAAGAAAGCAACAAACCTTGCGAACTTATTCTTGCGTACATTCAAGACTAAGTCTCTTGATGTTCTGACACTAGCTTTTGTCACTTATGTACGCCCAATCCTCGAATACGCGACTGTAGTTTGGTCCCCAACAACCATAGGCCTTGTGAAAGACATTGAAAAAGTTCAAAGGAGTTTCACCAGAAGAATCCTAGCTAGGAACGGACTTCCTCGATTAGATTACTCTGAAAGACTAGAAATGCTTAATCTAGAGTCACTTGAATACCGCCGCGTTGTTGCTGACCTAGTATTTATCCATAAAAGAATACATTCGTGTTCTGAATTTGATTCTTCCAGACTATTCATTGTTAAACCACTTCTTAAGAATATTAGAAATGCTCACAAGTTGAGAATCGCATTGCCTTTCGCTATAAACAGCTCCCGGTTCTCTACATGTGCATCAAGAATTATCTCTATATGGAACTGCCTACCTTCTGAAATAGTATGGATTCATTCTGATATGATGTTTCTGACGAAACTGAAAGAACTTCCTAAACATACTATTTTACCTAGCCCTATTGTTTCTGACTAATGGCTTTAATACACTGCCACTGTATTACCTCACCTTCTTCTTTTTCATTTCTTAATTTTATCATATATAAAAATCCATGTTATATTGTTTTTATATTTCGATTCCACGTTAAACATACACATGTACATGGAAATAAAGAATGAATGAATGAATGAACAGATGATCATGTAACAAAAATTTGAATTCAGTGGTTTTAACTGACAGTTATTGGGCATAATGAGATAAGAATAGTCATAAACACTACATTAGAAAGTAACAGATGACGAAATTGAGTGATCTTGATACCATTCTATGATGTAAATGACATAAACAAAAGTTGTGAATTTCAACTCAATTGCTACGCATATAACAGGTAATCGGGTACAAGCATTTGTCGGAAAATAAACGCTCTGCGATTCTGTTCCACAAACCGATAGCTCTTCTAAAACAGAAATTAGTGTGCTCATAATGATTTGTCTCCAATAAAGTTAACCGAGAAGTAAGAAGAGTTGTTTCCGTTCTAAACGTAATTTGGTTTTTGCACGTGTGACAGTGTACTTTAATTTGGTTTTTGCACGTATGACAGTGTACTTTAATTTGGTTTTTGCACGTATGACAGTGTACTTTAATTTGGTTTTTGCACGTGTGACAGTGTACTTTAATTTGGTTTTTGCACGTATGACAGTGTACTTTAATTTGGTTTTTGCACGTGTGACAGTGTACTTTAGTTTGGTTTTTGCACGTATGACAGTGTACTTTGATTTGGTTTTTGCACGTATTACAGTGTACTTTTCCGAATAGTAACCGAAAATAATTCGAAGCGGACTCTGCTTTCCACAACCGAATCTGAATTGAATAGCCAGAGACTGGGGATAATTTAGATTAGGGTTACTTTTTAGGTTTGTTTAGATTTGGGTTTTATTTGATAACGTTCTCTTTGTAAAGAATCCTTGTGGAAACTCCAGTCTTCTTGAACAATTACTGCGAGAAGTTGGTGAAAAATGGTAGTTCCGTTTTCTAGAAGAGGCCTGACATATGTGGTATACACAGTTTTGTAACCGTTCAAATATACGCAGCGAATCTGAAATGTTTGTATGGCTTTTTCTAGAAGTTTTTATCATGAAAAAAACTGTGGCTCTGACCAATCATTAAGAAAAGTAGGGTAATGTTGTGGTGGGAGGCAAAGTGGGGAAGTTATATGTAGAGCGAAAAATCGTTCTATCATAGTTGACAGGGAGGTCTCAATGTATATCAAACTTGAGTTGTTCAACGGGTGTATTTTACCTGAATTTAAATATGGGTCAGACGTATTAGCCATCAAAAAAGTCGTCTTAGTAACTTGACTGTTTCTCAGAGGCGCTTGAAAAAGTCAATGCTAGAGTTCACTCTCCTCGATCATCGAATGAATGTGTTGTGCATGAAGCAAAAGTGACACTGGTGCGCGCGTATTGCAACCATGCAGAACTGAGGGTGGGCTGAAATTGTGACAGAATGGCACCCTAGAAAACCTAGACGTCGGAAGGGAAATCCTAGAAAGAGATGGAGAGACGACTTTTTGAGCTGGGCCTTGAGAAAACCATAATGAGTGACTAATGATGTTTGAAAAAAGGGGTTGAAGTGAACTGAAAAATAAGGACATCTTCAAACTTGAATGGGGTAGGTTGAAGACAAAAAATTTTTCAAAAAAAGTCAAAATACGAACACTTCCCTATTTGACGTGTTCGGGTGTCATATTTGTCTCTGAGTAAATAGTGAAAGAGGTCAACTTGGCTAAATCTCTGTGCATGAAAATGGATAGATCTCTGTAAGCTGTAGAAAACTCTAATTGGGTTGATAATGGAGTTCGGCAAAGTTCAAGAAGTGTATAGACCAGTACCTGAAAAGCGAGCTCTTCAATGAAGATTTGATAGATTTAGATTGATTGAGTGATTGGTTTGGCTTTAAGTTTACGAAAGTTTGCGAAATAATTGATAATCAAGTTCTGGTTCAAGCAGAGAAAAAGTCTTTTTCATTTTACCCTGTAAAACTGAATTGTGCATAAAAATTGGAAGATTTTTCAGAGAAATAATTTTAGACTTAATAAATTAATTGATGATCTACTGAATTAGTGTTATAAACATGTATATGAACGAACGTATGATTCAATCTATGTAATGATGGAGTGACTTCATGAACGGGTGAATGGATGATTGAGCAAGTTCTTCAGTGAATTAATGAATGACTGAAGGTATAAATAATTAACTTTATTACTATTGTCTTCCTAACCAGGCTTCACTGCCTTCAAACTGTGTAACTGAGCACTTGAATATTTATAAATAATTAGCTTTTCAATAACTCTGCAACTCGTTAAAGAAGCTTTAAGAAGCCTTACTGACAAATAATATATCAAAACAGTATTATGGTCGAAGTTGAACTTACAAACACTGAATTATCGTCGTCCCATCAGTGTTCAAGATAGTAATAGTAAGAGGCTCATCGGACGAAGTTTTTTATTCGGACTCTTTTCCCCTTTTTTACATGAACTGAATAAGTAAAAAAAAATTTGCAATATAAAACAATGTAATGTAAGAAACAATGCTAGAAGGGAGAAAGTTCTCAAGCTAAATCCAAATAAATAATCCCGAATGAATTGTTCCAATCCTTTACCCGTCTTCAAAAGTAGAAAAATAAAAATGCCTTAATTTCGTTTGATTGTCTAGAGCTTTTTCGTTCCAGAAAAATTTTATGATACATAACACCAGATTAAAAATGTTTTCTCAACAACAAAAAACTTTACAGTTCAAAACAGCGCTCTGGTGGGAACGGATATCAATTAATTTTTTTAAATGTTTAACATGTTTAACATGTTAATTTTCCTTTTTTTCAAAAATCATCGTTTCTGAACTATAAACTTAACTTTCAAAATCAAACGCATCTCAATATTTCAGACTTAATGGCTCATGTACTATTTACTTACAAAGAAAAAAGCTTAGACAAGCACTTTTTTAAACAAATTTCTTTCAAAATTCTTTTTTAAAGAGTTTTTTGATTTCTAAAATTTTATCGTTTGTGAGCCAGCTGGCCTCGCTTAAAAAAGTATTATGGTCATATAATTGCCACTTGTTCTTCTATACTCAATATTATTGAAAATTATGTTACCTGTTAAATTTCAAGGGGAATTCTCACACAATATTGTGGATAAAGGCTCCGTTCTCGGACTCATTCTATTCACTCTATATATCCGTGAATTGAACTACGTCCTCAAGCCTTTCTCCAATGTCAAGTATCAAGCCTATGCTGACGACATCAAGTTGTATATCTCCCACAATTCCTCGAATGAAATGGAACGCGTGTCTGAAATGCAGAGTTGTCTTGATGCCGTTTCATCTTGGAGCAGAAACAATCAGCTCACCTTATCCACAAACAAAACGTACCATTTGCAACTAGGAAACTCGGAATGTTGATTTGATTATCGCTTAAATGATGTCACTTTATCTAAAGAGACTCAAGTCAAAGATCTCGGTGTTCTAGTTGTTCCCAGTCTCCGAAGACATGACGCCATTGTTGATCGAACTGTAAAGGCTACCAGAGCCATGTATGCTATGCTTCGCGCTGTTTCTATCAATGATCCAAAAGTGCTAGTTAAGTTTGATGACATACGTTCTACCTCATTTGGAGTTTGCCTCTTGCTTTTGGAACCCGATTTACAAGAAAGACTCTGAATTGTTAGAGAAAGTACAGAAATCGTTTACTAGAATTCTCTTTTATCGATGTTTCCCACAGCCGGATTACCCTCTTAGTCTTCCATGTTATAGAGATCGTCTGAATCTAGTTGGCCTGAGTACTTTAGCTGAAAGAAGGGTGATTGCAGACCTTAAAATGGGTTGGAAGATCTTCAATGATAAGTCTATTATTGAAAAATCACGCATTTTCAAGCGCACCTCACCCACTCGTACAAATATTAATGGTATTGCAATTGAATGTACTTCTTCCGCTCCTAGATTCAATTTTTTCGGTTTACGGGTTCCAAGAATGTTTTACGGAATCTCGAGGGAAATATTAAATTCAGGAACAGTAGAGCAGTTCATAAGTCGTCTCCGTAACGAGAATGTGGTCAGTGAATGGGCAAATAATCAGTAGCATTTAGAAATTTTCCTTACTTCTAGCCATACTTTGTATGTATCATTTTGTATGTATGTATGGTGTGTCTCACCATAATCTTGCATTGTAGGATGTCGATGGAATAATATAGGAGAGGTGTTTCGCTTACTTGAGTGCTCATGATCTCATATGTATTCTTATTCAATGTTTGTGCTCGAATTTTAGTTGTAATATGTGTTGATTTTGCATCGTATGATGTAGATAAAATAAATAAAATAATAAACTACTATTGACAAAATAATTTTCTTCGATTTATAGGCTAATAAATCTTCTTCTTCTCTTCTTTTTTTTTCTTTGTCCTTCACTCTTTTCTCTTTTCGCTCGCTGACACAGCTATATGAGTACGGTAAGGTTGAAAGAATTCACGAGCTAGACAATCTTTGCGCAAAAAGAAAAAAGACTTATCAATCACTTTCTTTCCATTAAAGAGCGCGTAGCTTTCTTGGTCTAAACTTGTTTTCGCTTCATCGTAAAATAAGGCTATGTGCAATTCAATAGCTCGTGTGATTTTTTTTCGTTCGCTCTTTCACATTTGTTGTTTTTTTCGCTATTTATTACAATTCTCTGATACGATAAATTGGTTTCTGGGGCGATTCGGGAAGTCTAAAGGCCGTACAAACTATAATATTGTTCAGAAACTTTTTCTGCCTTTTTTTATAACTTTCATTCTTTCTTCTCCCCAATAAGACAGCTAACTGAAAAATTTTTTATTAACTTACGAGAGAAACACATGGAAATTCTTTTTCCGTTCCGTTGCAGGAAAAGTTTGCGATCTTCACTGAAAGCTTTATTTTCTTGTTCAGCAGAGAGCAGTTTTCATCCGTTAGAGATCAAAACGATCAACATCGCTGAAAATTTTGAAGAGGAACTACATACGTCTTGGAGAATTTTTACCGTATTTTTGACGTGAAACAAGTTGAATTAGGCATTTGATAAATTCCACTGAATTCTATGAAACTTCATTCAGTTTAAAACATAGAAAAACTCGGTTTTTCTGAATAACAGAGAAAAAATAACTTACCAGGAAATATTCCTATTTTTCTACCAGTACTTCTTCGAATGCTTTTCACCTACAAGGTTATCAATGTATTTGATGACACGGATTTTATCGCACCTTTAATGCGAGCCAAATTCCAATTTCTCAAAAATTTTAATATCTTTCATATGATAATAATCTATAACTTCCACTCGAAATGACCTCGTATTTTGCAGCCTCCAGACGACGGATGTAGGCAGAGACCACGGACCGCAAAACTTCCTGAGGAATTCGGTCCCATTCTCACTCAAGCGAAGTCTTGAGACCGGACAACTATGTATGAGTTTTAGCGCGAGCTTCTCTCTCCAGGATGGACCAGATGGAGAGGTACATTGGATTCAAATCTGGACTATTAGCAGGCAATTCTTTGGCGGAGATGAAAAAAGAAATGTTTTGCGATATCAACTCTTCTGTCTTCTTGCTGGTATGAGCAGGAGCGCCGTCCTGCTGGAACGTCCAGTTCCGCGTTCCGAAGTATATCAGGGTCCAAGGCTTCACATGATGTTGGAGGATCTCTGAGATGTAAATTTGCGTATTTATTTTGACCTCTTTTCTGACAAAAAAGAGGGGAGTTCGACCCGTGGAGCAGATGCCAGCGAAAACCATGACAGATTACAAATGGGAAGCACGTGAGACTGTTCGGCCGGCTGTATCGGCTTCTTCAGAAGACTGAGCAATGAGCCTAGCATTTTGTTTGTTGTAGCTCCTCTCTAGGGCTAACGTCTTCTCATCGGTAAAAAGGGTCATGAGATGCTATTCAGTCACGGTCCGAGCAAGAAAAGCAGGGTATTTATCGCGCCGTGCTTCCAGCTGCTTAGGAGTTAGACCATGATGCTTCTGGTACTTTTTAGACTTCATATCAAGCTTCTTTCGAGCAACATTCCACATCGTACCGTATGACTTATCCAGTTTTGCAGCCATTTTTCTGATGTTTCTGCTTTTGTTGCGGTTCAGGCGTTTCTTGACGATTTTGTGATACGGGAGGTGGCAGTGGACGTGGACGTGAACGGTCAGTGAGTGTACCTCGTTTGAGAGTTTGGTGCACAGTCTGACGGGTGACTCCCAGCCGACGAGAGATCTCCGAAGGAAGGTGTTCAGCACTACTCAGCGGAAATATAGCTCCCTGACTAGGATGAGAACGCACCATTTCGCGAGTAACAAATACTCGAGAGCGAAATTTTGGTTATAGGTAGATCAAAAGTTAACGAAATTAATGTTGTCATTTAAAATCTGCAGATCGACTGAGCTCGCGCTCGACACGCACCCAAAGTTTGTCATCAAATATATTGATCACCCTGTAGATTTCTTGCAGTATTAAGATAACAAATAAACTTTCTCATTAATTTGAACTACTTGAAAAACGTGATCGAATATATGATATATATTTATATATTTGATAAGTTATAAAATGCAAATATGTAAAACCTCTTAGATTATACATTTTAAAAGACATTATTATCTCACCCGAATTCTTCCGGGCGCACTCACGTTTCTGTTAGCGCATTCCAACTTGTCTACTTTGACTTCAATTCTAAAGTACCTGTACATTCAGTTTATCAAAAGTCTGTCTACCAGAATGGGCTTAAATACCGCTCCTGTAACAATAAGAAGATGGACGATTTATAATCTATGATAATTAAAAATCAAAAGTTGATACATAATTTGAAACATTCCTAAAGCACATCATTTCTGACAAGCTAACCGTTCCGTGCAACGAACGTCCTCGCTGTTCTTAGTCTACAGAGGTTTTCATTTCTAGGTTCTACTGCTACGGAGAATTTTTTGACTCACTCTTTCCTTGTTAGAATTAGAGGTTTTTTATTCACTCAACCTTTAAACTCATCCTATAACAGAACGTGAAAACCGTATAACTGAAATAAATAGTTCACACGAAAAACCTTCTGAACAAACCTGATCTCTCTAAAAATCTTCTAAATGTTAACAAAAGTAAACGAAAAATTACTTTTTAAGTGAAACAGGTACAAAATTGTTTTATTCCAATGACATTAATTTGATTCGCGCGACAACTCTTTTTCTTATTCAATGCTGTAAATAACCATAGAGCTGGGAATTGATTTGAATTCAATTCAAGTCAATTACTTTATTCTCGATGTCATGGGACATGTAGTGTCATTGTACTGCATGTGATTCTCCGGTTCTTGGTCTTGAGGATGAGATCGTAAATTGCAGATTGTGATGTTGATTATCGATTAGACGTTACGGCCTCAAGGTGTCCAAATCCTGAAACCGAAGTCTTTCATTCTGGGGGATAGAAGTGAAGAGCGGGAAGTGGTGGGACCGTTTTCAGCCACAACAAAATGAAATATGATATTTAAAAACTGGGTCCACGATAGCTCGATCTTTAGAGCACTATTTTACCAGTATAGTACTTCAGAATACTAGACTACGGGTTCCGTTTCCATGCTAATATGCGGTTATTTCTTCACTTTCTCCTTTCAATTTTCAATCATCATCATGGTTGAGCTTGGTCTTTAGCTTGAGTTGGACATTCTGAGGCTGGACCGTTCGAACCAATCAATCTCCGAACCATTCATGGTACTTTCCGAACCGTAATCTCTGAGAGAAGATACTAAAACCTCTTGTTTTCAGGTTGAATAATCTAGCTGTTACTTTATAAGGAACACAGATGATGTTAAAATTGTTCTTTGTTCTGAAATATTTGATTTTTTATGTCTTTGAATTGGTTTAAATAGGGGATAAATAAAAATAGTCAAACTCATCAATGAATTTTCTTCATTTGAAAAGATAGCGTCTTTCTTACGATGAAATCTGCTCAAAAAATCATCCGTATACTTTCTAAATTTTTTACACCGTCAATTGTTATACTTTCCTCTCACCAGCATTCCTTTCCAAACAAAAATTAACGATTGCACAACAATCTTTTCCATGCACTTTTTTTCTGTCACCCACTATTGTTCGATATGAACAATCATGATTACCGTGAGGAAATTGCATGGAAAACGCGCATCAATGCAGACGGCATTTTAACCCAATAAACAGGGATCACCAACACTTTGTAACCACGACCCCGAAGGAAAACATAGATTTGAAAGCTCTTGATTGCCTTCTTCGGACTAACAATATACGTGTAACTAGAAGTGACAAAGGTGGTGAATTTGTTGTCATTAATGCAGGAATGAACAAAAAGTTAACAGAATCGCATCTCTCTGATCGTTCATTGTATAATCTATCCAATAGAGCGGCCTTCACATGAACTCACAAATTTCTTCACACCAAGTTTCATTCTCTCTCTAACAAAAATACTAATTTGCCTAGTAGCATTATTGAACGTCTTGTTGACAATCATTCTCGAAAACCTGTTATTTATACTATCATCAAGACTCACAAATTTGATCTAAAATCTGCCGGGACCGATATCAACCATTTCAATATCAGACCCATAATCTCTGGCTGCGGAGGTGCAACTGATAGGATATCTTGTCTTATTTCTGAAATTCTCAACCCTGTGTTCGGCTGCATACCCACTCATCTCATAAATACCAGTCAACTCCTTGGAGATTTACAGAACATTACTGCTGGTAACGTAATCTATGAGAGCTTTTATGTGGAATTTCTTTACACTAATGTGTCTAACAATGATGCTGTTGATGCGGTTTTTGATATTATAGAATCTAACAGTGAATCATTCAACCTTTTGGGATTCAATGTCGAGGATGTCAAGTCACTACTAATTTCTTGTTTGTCATGTAACTTTTTCGCATTCGCCGGGATCTTCTACTCACAACGCCGAGGCCGCGCCATGGGCAACTCGCCCCTCTACTAGCAGTTTCCTACATGCACCTACTAGAGCGCGCAGCTCCTCGTCGCGATATTGTGCTTCTGAAGCGGTACATCGACGACTACATTGTTATAAGCAGGGACCAAGCAGCAATCGATACTCTCTTCGAATATCTCAACACTCAGGCCGCCCAGATTCATCTCACCAGAGAAGCTGCTGTTAACAACTGTCTACCCTCAATGCAACACTAACTTTGTCAGGAGAACGTGTACTTACCAAATGTTATAGGAAGGCGGCTAACAAAAACATTCTCTTACATAACACCTCTAACCATCCTCTTCACGTAAAACGTGCAATCGTGAAAAAACAAAAGGAAAGTCTTACCTCATTCCTCCATAAGTATTGTTAACGCTGACCAATACAAAAATCCACAGAAAAATAACTCATATCCGGTCATGAAGATCGAATCGGAGTTTGAGGGAACTGCTATCACTAAACTGCTTAGAAGTTCACGATGTTTCTCTTTCTTACAATCTCTTACTGATTCATGTGCATATTGACTTTGAAGCTTGTGCGGATGTCTTACCTCATGATAAATACAATAATATCTTACAGTACGCTTGCATTAGCTTGCTTTTCTGTTATCCTTACGTTCCGATTCGCCATAGATATGTGCTGGTAATCCACAGTAGAGTTCGCGGTTAATGTTTTTCTCTTCAGTTTCTCACACCCAGACAATACTATGCGGTCCAAACCAAGACTTTATTTTGTATTTCTCTTGTTAGAAAACATGCTTAAAAAACAAATGTTCAAAAAATTTAGTAAATGTGATAACAGCTCTAGAAAAAACTCATAACAGTACAAATGGGAGCGGTGCCTACCGTACTTCTCTTCTCATGAGCCAGCCACCATATATAATATCACTCGCCTCCCTTTTCTCTCTTCTCTTCCCGATCTCTCTTTCTCTACTCTTTTCATTGTTCTTCTTTGTGTGCTTCATCCTCTCGTGAAAAGTTCATTCATTCCACTCTTCGTCTCTTATTTCAATTCTTCGTCTCTTACCACGAAAAAAAGACCACGAAAAATAATGATTCAACTTACCCTTTTTTATCACTTCCAGTTTGTGAAAAAAAAGTGTTAAATAGAAGTGTTCGTATCATGATATTAACATTAACCGTTCTCCTATTTTTAATCAAATGTTTTGTCATTAGTACACGGTAAAAATTTTTTTAGAGATGTTAGCCTTACTGAATACCTTACATCATAGCTCACCAGGATGTGTTGAAAATTTCTTTTCTGGGCGGCTGACCGGGCATCCCTGGCGATCGGAAAGCGAAGGGGGGTGGAATTAACAAAAATTTTGGTCTGTTTTCCATGTTCAATTGTTTTCGCATAGCATGGGCCGGTGTTCATTACTCGACATACATAGTATTCACTTATGAACTTTTATCTTTTTGAAAAGATCATTTTATGTTATAATTTCATCACTATAAAAAAATTTTTGGGGAACTGGGTGGACGACCGGGAGAAATGTAACAATTTCGGTGAGCTATGCCTTACATCCAGTAAAACATGTTTTGTTCTATTATAGTTGTACCATATTCTGCACTATTCAACAACTGGAAAAAAAAACTATCCGTACAGTTTGTAATAGGGAAAAGTTTGTAATAATTGATTAAAAAGCAAAGTTAGCTTCTCAAATTATCTATGGTGTTCTGATTAAAGACAACAAAAAATAGATTAGGAAATAGAACCGGTATTTGACTTTTCAGTGGCGATTTCTTTAACATTGCAGAAAAACCAAAGGTCTTCATGCAAAGCTAAGAATATCGATTGCTGATTGGACATGCAAGCGACGTTTCGAACTGTACCCACTCAGGTAAGTCGCATATAATACAATCACTGGTAACAATCTTCCTCGCGCTTGTTCCCGCCTCCCGGTGGGGTATGCGCTCCCCTGAGATGCGCGACAGACCTATCTTGATGGAACTAGTGGCTGCGCTCTGGGTCACTGCTAGTGTGTGTAGCAGCAGTGGGGAGACTCAGGTTCGTGCTAGCCACTACCAACATTACTTGAATAATTAGGTTTGAGTGGATCTGGGGGTGTCAAACTTGGAAAACTTCGCACAATAGTCGTATCATGCCACTTTAAGAAGTCGCGTATGCATAGGAAAAATACTGATGAGGTACTCATGAAGTGTTTTTGTTGTTGATTTCTTTAGAGGATGCTCAGAGCCAATTTATCACAGTCATTAGAATTGAGATGTCTTTCTCTTTTGTGTCTTTTCCCTGCTTCTTTCCTTTTTCATTTCAACCCTCTAAATTCCGTTTTGCGCTCTCTCGCTCTCTCTCTCTCTCTCTCTCTCTCTCTCTCTCTCTCTCTCTTATCATAACCCACTTCCTCCTCAAATGCACAACAGTTCATTGTACTCGTTTAAGCGCCATTAGCCCCCCCCCGCCTCAATGAGCAATTAACCCTGAGAGCCCAATGAGCCCTCCCCCCCCCGCATCCCTCTCAAAACGTGTTTACGTTCGGTTTCTAACCACGCCTTGTCTACCGTAATCCAATTCTTGTCGGTTATAACTTAATATACATTAAACTACTTGAATTAAGATTTCCTCACGTTTCCATGAAAGTTTTAAAATGTCTGTGAAAGGACTCTGATATGCATTATGCCTTTTCTATTTGATCTTACAACTCGCACTGAGCATTGCAGTATTATTACAGTTAGTACTTTCGAAAGAAAACATAGACTTGCTTCTCTTTTAGTAATATTTGTTGACGATAGGCTAATGATATCTGATATTCATTAGAAATAAAAAGAATACTTTTACTATTGGAAGAATTGAAATTGAAAGAGAAGAATTCCTGAGATTGTAATATTTCGTTTATTCCCATAAAAAACATGTTTATAATTTATTGTAAATGTATTTGTATTTTAATTTTCTGAATATACCCTACATTTATGAATAAATGAAATGAAATGAAAAAGATATTTACCTACGGTCAAATTTTGAGTAATTAAGAGATTAAAAAATAAGTGCTTGTCGGTTAACTTATTACCCGTTCCGCAGATAACAATATGAGTGCCTTGGCGCTGCATAATGGTATTGTGCTCGACTATTGTGCGAAGAGTCCCCAATTCGACCCCTACCCGAAAAATGTGGTCACTTGCATAAATTCGACTCTACCCACTGCTGCTGCACACACTAACAGTTAACCAGTGGGCACCTACCAAGATACGTCTGTCCCACATCTCATGGGAGCGCGTTCTCTACCGTGAGACAAGAACAAGCGTAAGGAAGGTTTTGATTACCGATAACGAGATGAGTAACTCAATCATACCCTGTACATGCATGCTTTCTTCTTTCCTGCTCGCTGAAGCTTTTCAGGAATCATGTAGAAAAAACACTGTATCAGATGTATAGAAGTTTTTTAGAATACTTGGTTGAATGCATAACTAAATACAACTGTTGTTGTTGTTGTTGTTGTTGCCGGTTGTAGCCGTCATCGAAGAGCGAGGCCCACGTGATATGTTTCTTTTCGCTTCGTCTTTCGTTGTGTATAAATCGTCAATTTTTTTTTAAATAGACATCTTCAAGAAGTTTGCCATTTCTCGTGGTTTCTCCCATAAGTCGGTGAGTGAGAGTGTCGTGGGGTCGCCAATGCAATCGAACAGGTGTGCGACGTCATGAGGTGTGGATGAGCATGTTGGGCAGACGTCTGGGATGGACTCATCGATACGGTGTAGATACGAGTTTGTGAATCTGCTGAATCCGGATCGAAGCTGGGAGAGTGTACATCTTGTGCTGCGGGGAAAGTCATATTCTTCCACGTTGATGTCGGGCGGGGGTCTACCTCCGAGAATGACGGCGCCTTTCATTGATTGAAGTTCGCTAGAGACCATCATAGTGTGTATGGCGTTTGCGACGAGTTTCCCGTTGAGAGGGTCTGTTGCTATGGAGGCTGCGGACTCGACCGTGTGCTTGCAACTCATGATGAGGTCGTTTTTCATGGTGCGTGGTGGAGCATGACTTTCCAAGAGGCTGTGATGGTTGTGAGCTGGATCCATTGTTCTGGCGAGGTATTGAGCGGAGAGCATGTGAAGGTGTGACTTAGTGCGCATGACATTAGATTCTCTGTGTAAGTGATCGGTGTCTTCCAACTTATGATTGCCCGTGACTACGCGGAGACCGGCATTCTGGGCACGTTGGATCCTTTCGAGGGCCGAAGCGGATAAGAAAGTGGACCATGCGGGGGCGGCGTAACTGGATATTGCTTGCGAGATAGCTTTGAAGGTTGTCCGTAAGGATTCCTTCTGGTTGCTCCAGGTGCTACCGGCGAGGGCCTTCAGGACGTTGTTTCTCTGTGTCATGCGGGCTGCGATGTCTCTGGCGTGGTGGCTGAATGTGAACATGGTGTTGAAAGTTACGCCGAGGATCTTTGCGAGCTTGACTGTTGGGACGGTGGTTCCTCCGATGGATACGTCCAGGACCGTGTTGTATTCTTTGCTGAAAGGCGTGAGGAGCATGAGTTGACTTTTGGCCGGAGAGTTGGTGAGGGAGCGATTGTTCAAGAAGCTTTCGATCACAGGTATTGCCATACGTACGTACTCCGAGGCGGTGTTGATGTTTGAGTTGGACGCCCATATGGTAATATCGTCTGTGTAAGTTATTACGTTGGTGTGAGCGCTATCGGATGGGAGGTCGCGTAGATAGAGGTTGAACAGCGTGGGCGAGAGGGCGCTGCCTTGTGGGACTCCGTTTCTGATCGGCCGGGAGCTCGATAAGGTGTTGCGGAAGAGTGTGCGTCCTGTGCGTCCTCTCAGATACGAAGAGAGCCACTTCTTGATGTAGTTGGGCACGCTTGTGGTCATGAGGAGGTCGATAAGCTTGGTGATGTCGATGCTGTCGAAGGCTTTGGACATGTCGATCGCCATAAGGACTGTGCGCTTCGCTGGTCTTTTCTCATTGAAACCGTCTGCGATGTTCTTAGTGAGCTTCAGGAGTGCTGAAGTGGTTGAGCGGCCCGCCGTGAATCCGTGTTGGTGTTCCGCCGGTGGTATATGGGACTGGATAACGCCTACTCCTCGTAGGCGTTCAATCACTTTTGAGACGGGGGAGAGAAGAGAGATCGGGCGGTAGCTTGAGCTGACGGTGGCTTGCTTCCCCGGCTTAAGGAGAGGGATGATGACCGAGGACTTCCATATCATAGGGATCCGGTTAGTGCGTAGTGAATCGTTGATGAGGATAGTGAGAGCGTTGATTCCTCTGGGACCTAGGTTATGTATGAGTATTGGAGCAAGGCCGTCTGGTCCAAGGGCTGTTGATTTTTTCGTTGCTCTGATGGCTGATGTGACCTCTTTTTCTGAGAAATCGGTGAAGTCGTCGGGGAGAAGTTGTCGTACTTTTCTCATCGTCTGCCTGTTGTACTTGGAGGTTGTGTACGAGACTGGGCGGGTGAAAGCCTTGTTGAAACGGTTGGCGCATTCTGTGGCGGATGTCACTGGGTCTTTATCGAAGCATATGGCGCAGTTGGGTGGTGGTCTCCCTTTGTTGTTTAGCATCTTGATCGTCTTCAATAACTTGTTGCTGTCTCTTTTAGGGTCGAAGCTCTCCATGAATTGTCTCCAGACTTCTCGTTTGTTCTTGTCTGTGGCTCTCCTAATGTTTTGGTTGAGGTTGTATATCTCAGGGCAAAGCGGGTCGGATTCTCTCAAAGCGTCACGTTGGGACATCCAGTCGCGGATTTCCGAAGTAAGCGCTGTTTCTCTCTTGTGTATTCGACCGCGTGGTATTGTGCTGGCAGCTGCTGATAGCAGGATCTTCCATAAGAAAGGCTCAGCTTGGGCGGCGGGAAGGTTAGGGAGAGGTGATCCGGCTAGCTTCTCCTCAACTAGCGATTGGAAACGGAACCAGTCTGCTTTGTTGTAGTTCGCGAAGGTCATGCTTCTGTGCGTCCGGATAAAGTTGTTGCTCTCGATTTCGATGACAATGGGTAAGTGATCTGAGCTTCCTGATGTGACGGTTTTCCATGAGGCTTCGGATAGGAGATCTTGTGAGCAGATGGAGATGTCGGGCGACGAGGGTCTTCCGTTGGAGGGAACACGGGTAGGAGAGTCTTGGTTGAGTGTAGCGTATTCAGAGTCGTCGATTGTGTTTGCGATGAGAGTACCTCTGCTGTCGGAGGAGTGAGAGAACCATGCTGCGTCGTGAGCGTTGAGATCGCCAAGGATAATGGAGTTGGAACGAGTGAGGAGTAGAGACGAGAGATCTGGGGTGTAACCGTTGCTGCAGGAACTGGTTGGTGGTATGTACAGGGTATACAGAAAGTCCAGGTGTCTGACTTTGTCACTTTGTAGCGGTACTGTAATTTTTTGTGTGTATCTCAGGCATAACGTTAACATCACACCCTAAAAAAATCAGAGTGATGTCTCTTTTCTTTCTTAGATATGGTCTCTGACATTGACCGAGGGTGTATTCTGCGCTTTAGCGAGCACGGGCACACTCAGAAGCACAGCGCCAGAATCACCGGATTCTCGCGCAGGACCATTCAAAACACAATACGTCGCTTCCGTGAGACTGGTACAACGACTGACCGTCCCAGGAGTGGCAGACCAGTGACCGCGACCACTTCCTTCAACGTGAGAAGCATCCGAGACAAGATTCGATGTAACCCCAAGCGGAGTCTCAGGAAACTCGCGAAGGAGCTGAATATCTCGGCGAGTTCTGTTCAGACGATCGTCAAATCTCGCATGGGACTTCGCCCCATCAAGCTGCAGAAAACTCACGCATTGACGGACCAGATGAAGGCGACCCGTCTTCGGAGATGTCGTGAACTGTCAAAGCGGTTCAAGCCGGTGGACTGTTTGGATATTCTCTTCACCGATGAGAAGTTGTTCAATATTGAGCAGTCCTTCAACCACCAGAACGATAGGATTTGGTCGAAATCGGTCAAAGGTGCCAATAAGAGTGGCCGTTACGTCTCGAGAAAGGGATATCCTGCTTCTGTCATGGTCTGGGCCGGGATTTGCGCGACTGGCAAGACTCCACTCGTTTCCGTCGAGCAGGGAGTCAAAGTGAATGCCAATAACTACCTGAACGACATTCTCATGAAGGAAGTACTTCCCTGGAGCCAGGCTCACTTCGCGGGATGCAAATGGACGTTCCAGCAGGACTCTGCGCCCGCCCACAAGGCTAAAGTGGTGCAAGACTGGTGCAAGAGCTATTTCCCCTCCATGATCACATCCGCCGAATGGCCTCCGTACTCACCTGATTTGAATCCTCTGGACTTCTCTGTGTGGTCGGTCCTTGAGAGCAAGGCCTGTGCTTCCCAACACAAGAATTTGGAAAGTTTGAAGCGCGCCCTACAGAAGGCGTGGGATGATCTTGACGTCGCTTACCTGTCCACCACGGTGGGTGCCTTCCACAAGCGACTCTGCGCCTGTGTCAAGGAGAAAGGAGAGCTGTTTGAAAGTTGAAAAAGCAGTTATATCCCAAACTATTTGAATAAACTTTGACGAAAATTTTGTTTGATTTGCTCAATCCGTTAAGTTTTTATCGGAAAAATACTACACACCTGGACTTTCTGTACACCCTGTAGATGTTAGTGACATCAAGGAAGGAACCGTTGATTCCTGTTACGCGAATGCTGAGTGATTCCAGATGAGTGTCCGTTGTAGAGGGTATGACACTGTAGTTGAGCGAGTGACTGATGCCGGTGATGAGGCCGCCTCCGGTGTTTGTGCCGCGATCTCTTCAGAGCAGTGTGGATCCGGGGAACGATGGTGTTTTGGAGCGGTCGGTTAGCTTGGTTTCCTGTAGCAGGAATAGGTCGATCTTCAGGCGTGTGACGAGGTCAAGGATCTCCGAAGTTTTACCGCTTAGGCCGTTGCAGTTGTATTGTAGGAGTCTTAGGCTTTTGTTGCCTCTGGTATGAGCGTTGCTGGGATGGACCGAGATGGAGGTGGTGACACTGGATGTAGAGGGAGTGGTTGTAGTGGTGCAGGATGGGCATAGATAGCTGGACTGGACGTAATTCTTGACAGAGTGAAGGCCACTGCAAGACGACTTTGTGTGTACCCATTCTGAGCAGAATGAGCATTGTACGCAGTTAGTGTTGGCCTTCTTCCCGCATGTCGTGCAGTTCCAGGAGGTGGTTGGCCCTGGATTGCTTTCGATGTCCCCGGCTTGGAGAAGTAGGAGTTGAGACAGACCAGCCGGGTCGGGCTGTCTCATTGTAGAAAAAATTGAGCGAGGAGACGATGGGTAGCTCCACGTGGAGCTGTTCTTCGGAGCGGGCTGCATCCGGAGAAGTGAGGTGATGTCCTTTGCAGTCCGGAGACTGTCGTGCTGCACCGCGTGAAGGCGGACATCGTTGTAGCACTTATAGCTAGCTCTGTGATAAGAGCGTATTCTCTGTATTTTCTTTGTATTTGTACAATATCATTATTGCACAGTCGCTCTGTTCTTGAGCACTTCTAATTCTCCCCTCCTCTTTTTTCTCTTTCACTCTTCTCTCTCTCTCTATCCTTCTCTCTCTGTCTCTCTTTGTCTCTCTCTCTCTATCTCTCTCTCTCTCTCTCTCTCTTCCAATTCCATCTTTCTCTTTCCTTGTCTTTTTCTCTCTCACTCTCTATTTTTATCCCCTTCTCTTTTTTTCTTTTTTCAATTTTAATTATTTTAATAAGGATTTCATCAAAAAACCTTTTTTTGACTAGTTACTGTCATCATGTAGCCCTTGTCGGACACGTCAAGAGGGAAAAAGAAGAGGAGAAAGATTGAAAAAGAGAGAGAGAGAGAGAGACCTTGACCAATCACTTCCATATGCCAACGGTGCTCCTACCTTCAGCCTCAAGAGTTCGCACAATGCAGCAGCGAGCAAGCGGTGGATGAAGAGAGAGGATCTTGAGAGGGGATCGGATCAGGGGGCGGCGGTTGTAAGGGAAGAGTCCCGTGTGAGGGGCCGCCCAACCAGCAACCCCTGCTGGTCTTACTTCACCCGCGTCAAAAACCGCTGCGTTCAGTGCAAGTTATGTAAAAAGGCATGTCCTATGTTCTTTATCACAAAATTTCCAGTCACAATTCGTAATATCTTCTTGATAGATATTTGATCGGAGGCATATGGGAATTAACTTAGGGTTTATACAGTATGCTTTCAAAAAGTCCAAAACCGTGTTCAACAAGGCAATTACCGAAAGGCGTGTGAGCGTGTTTGAAGAATGCACTACTCGCACCAAACACAAAGTCCAAGTGTTCATGACTACACTTTCTGCTCAAACTACTACACTAATTTTCATTTTCAAGTTTTTTTCCATGCCAAGATTCTTTCAAACAGCTTTCGATTGAATCGCTTCAATTCAATTGAAAACGATTTTAGGCACTTTTCGCGTTTAGCCCCCCTTTTAATTTTTCTTGTAAAAAAACCTGTATCTGACTGTATGTGAGCAAATTAGTTTTACTTTTTACGGTTAAAAACGGTTGGTGAGCAAAACAGTGCGCAGCCGTATAGTTGTGAGCAGAAAGTGTAGTCATGAACACCTTCAGTTTGTCTTTGGTGCGAGTAGTGCATTCTTCAAACACGCTCACACGCCTTTCGGTAATTGCCGTTTAGCGATGCTATTTAGGGAGGGTGCGGGGAAAGGGAGGGGGAGAGAGGGGAATGCGGAACAAAACTTTTTCAAAAGATGAACAAAGGAAAATTCTCACAGTCTGAATTACCTGGCAGACACACATAGTAAGAAAACTTGGTCAGCAAAGTTGTCAACCAACACTCTTCTATCGTAGAGTGTTGATATTTGCGTTGCAACCTCATTCAATCGATATCAGAGTCATGAGGACGTTTGAGGAATGAATGAAGCTGCCGAGTAGTCAAGTCATTCAATCGATATCAGAGTCATGAGGACGTTTGAGGAATGAATGAAGCTTCCGAGTAGTCAAGTATAGTAGGTAAAAAAACCGAATAATTCTCTTGAGAAATCCATAACCTTGAGATAAGCAAAATCATCATAGTACAAGCGTCTAGACTGGTTTTCCCTGGAAAATTTTTTGTATTTTTGAACTTTCGGTGCAGTAATCTTTTTCTGTTCATCAAACTGTTTTATAAACTCATTTTTTATGTTCACATAAATTTATTAAAGCCGGTAATAAAGTCTTTGTTTCTTCGTAAATGACTATACGCAAACACGTGTTATTTTCAAATGCTTCGCATCAAGTCGATTAATTTTGAACAAAATGAAAAACTGATATTTAATCAACTGATATTTTTTTTCTTCAATAAATCGTTTTAAAACTAAAAATAATTGAAATTAGACCTACTAGAACTTTCAAAAGATTGATAAAGACTGAGTCCGTGTTTTAGGCATACTCTGACATAGCGCATTGGTGGTGCCCAAGTTGAACTGGGATTTCCCATTGACAGATATTTTAAATTTTTAAAACCTTTTTTTTAATTTTAAAACTTTAAAAAACCTTTTTATTGAATTCTAGAAAAAATTTAGCTCGTAAAACATCACTAAATTTTCATATAGCTTTATATTGATCATTTTAGAAAATTTCATTGTGGTCTCTACATGTAATCTGCAGAACTGACGAAATAAAAAGTGAAACCTGAAACAAGATAAACAGCATAAAGAATGGGAAAATTGAATCGGGTTCTATTTACTTCAGAAAGCATGAGTTTGGGCCGGATTTAGTTGGAAACAATTACAACAGACTGAGGTGTTCTGAACCTATGAATTTGAAGACCAGAACTTTCAAAATAGGAACAATGAAATGAGTCAAGAATGCGATAGGGTAAACAGATGAAAATTGTTGCAGTTCCAGTAGAATCTTAGAGCAGTCTCGGGAAAAAACGAACCAGTTTGAGGAGAAAAATGTAAAATGAAAAAAATGATAGAAAGTTTTTTTTTTAAATCAAGTTTATAGGGATACCCCATATGATTCAGCGGGGAAAAAAGCTTGAATATCAAAGTCTAGACTAGACGGACCAGTAGAAAAAAATAATTTTTTTTAAAAAGTTCAACAAAAATTCGAAAACAAAGTCAACAAAAATTTGATCGAAAGCAACAGTTTAATTAAGCGGGGGAAAAGCTTGACTATAAAAGTTTAGACTAGACGGAAACAAACAAAAAATGAAAAATGGTTTTTTTTTAATCTAAGGGATGGACGGGATGCGGAGAAGAAGGAGCATGATTATGAAAAGTCTGAACAAGACGGAACAGCTTGAGAAGTAGAAAAAGCGGATATAATGTGAGATAAAACAAAAAATTTGAAAGGGTTCAACTGTATGTTAAAACCGGAGTAGAATAAGACAAAAATGCAAAGTCACAAAAGAGGAGCCTGTTTCAGAAAAAGCAAATGAAAGTTAAAAAAGATAATGGGAAATTGATATGGT